>MDKI01063264.1:0-34890 GCA_005239505.1 Nicotiana paniculata | reverse complement strand
GATTTACCTCTATTCCTCTGTTTGATACAAGGAAACCCAAAAATTTACCTGATTGCACTCCAATAGCGCATTTCTCTGGATTTAACTTCATATTATACCTGCATAAAATATCAAAAGCAGTAGAGAGGTGCTGGAAATGGTCTTGTGCTTGTGTTGATTTTACCAACATGTCATCAATGTACACCTCCATCATTTTTCCCAGATGTTCTTGGAACATCTTGGTCACTAACCTTTGATAGGTGGCTCCAGCGTTTTTTAAGCCAAAAGGCATAACTTTATAACAGTAAGTCCCCCTGTTTGTAATGAAGGAAGTTTTTTCCTCATCTGAGGGATTCATTTTAATCTGATTATAACCAGAATATGCATCTAAGAAGCTCAATAATTCATGACCTGCTGTGGCATCAATCATTTGATCTATATGTGGCAATGGGAATGAATCTTTGGGGCATGCTTTATTTAAGTCAGTATAATCTACGCATACTCTCCACTTGCCATTCTTTTTAGGTACTACCACGGTGTTTGCTAGCCAGTTAGGGTACGTTACCTCTCGTATCGAACCAATCTTCAAGAGTTTCTGTACCTCTTCGTCGATCACTTGGTTCTTGAATGGTCCTTGCTTTCTTTTCTTCTGCTTAACAGGTACGAAGGATAGATCTTCATTTAGTTTATGAGTCATCACTTCTGGTGGGATGCCTGTCATATCTGAGTGGGACCACGCAAAGCAGTCTGCGTTAGCCTTTAAATAATCAATTAACTTACCTCTTCGAGCGGGGCCTAGCCTCGTGCCTATATACACTTTTTGCTCAGGCTTTTGTTAAAATAATGGAACAGCTACGAGCTCCTCCGTAGTTGTTTTGATGTGCTCATCTTCCTCCGGTTCATGAATGACGTCCGGTCTGGAATCTGTATCTGTGTGGTATAGTATACCTTCCATGGTAACTTGATTTTCCTTCTCGTAAGTATTTTCTTTCGTACATGTTTCAGCAATAATACCTTCCGTACCTATTTGGGTAGTAATTTCTTCCACCTCTATTTTCTTGTTGTAGTGTACAACAGAGTTTGTATTTCTTGTAGTCTGCTGATCTCCTTTGATTTGTTGAATCCCCCATTCAGAGGGGAATTTAGTTACCTGATGTAACGTGGAGGGTATCGCTTTTATGTCATGGATCCATGGCCTTCCAATGATCACGTTATAATCCATGTCAGTATCAATGACTTGGAACCTAGCACTTTTGATCACCCCATCAGCATAAGTGCTAAGCTCAATTTCTCCTTTTGTATAACCGTAGAGTTATCAAACCCTTATATGACTCGTGCTTTTGGGATTACTTGATTCACCAGTAGCATTTCTTCCACGACTCTTAGCAAAATGATATTGACTGAACTGCCGAGATCAATCAACACTCTTTTTATGTTAGTGTCATGAATAAGTAAAGATATTACCAGAGCATCATTGTGCGGAAGCATTAATCCGCTGATATCTGCATCATCGAAGGTTATATCGTCTTCTTCCATATTTTCACGAGTCCGTTTCCCATGTGTAATTGTGAACTTTTTGGTTGTTTTGCAAATCACTCTGTTTACTTCTTCACCCTCGTGTATCATATTGACGGTTCGTTTTGGAGAAGGAGGCTTTGGGGGCTCCTGCCTGTTCCTCATATATGCCTGTTTTCCTTTATCACTAAACAATTCTGTTAGATAGCCCTGTTTTAATAAATTTTCTACTTCACCTTGTAAAAATCTGCAATCCGCAGTTTTGTGCTCATGATCGTTGTGAAATTCACACCAGTGATCTAGGTTTCTTCTACTTGGATTTGACCGCATCTCTTTGGGCCACTTTACCTTGTCTCTCATGTTCCTCAATATTGAGACAAGTTCAGTAGTACTTACATTAAAGGTATGATCCCCAATTTGAGTACTAACTCTAGGTCGTTCATCTCGATCTTTTCTAGATCTAGAAGAGGATGAGATTGTGTCTCTTCCTTGTGGTCTATAGTCCGACCTAGTGTTTTCGAACCTGGGGCGGATATCGCGTCCCGAGGGTCCTAAGTAAGGATCGTACCTGTTTTTACCTGATCTTCTATCTGATTCAGGATGTCTGGATCTGGAATGATCTTCGTCTCTCGAACGAGTAATGATATCTTCTTCTATTCTGAGTGTAATATTGTACCTGTTATATACATTGTTCCATGTTGTAGCGGGGAATTCTCTTAGACTTTCCTTAAGTCATCTCGTGGCTTCTGAGCTTTTATTGTTTAGGTTGCTTGCAAATGCCATGGCTTCCCAATTATAAGGCACCCTGGGTAACTGCATTCTTTCTTGTTGAAACTTGTCTACAAACTCACGGAATAGTTGCTGCATGTCCAGGTACTACCCACCTATCGGCTCTATCATGGGATGCGGCAGAGCAACAGGGTATCCATCAACGGGCAGCCCATACATGACCTTCATGTCCTACAACGTGATGAAGGCCTCGCCAATGGGCAAGTGGAATGTGTGTGTCTCCGTCTCCACCGCTCTATCAGGGCCATGATTAAAGACCAATCGAGCTGCAGTCGGCCGATCTCCATAATTCTATAGAAGCCCATATCCTGGAGGCGTCTGACTACACGGGGATGGAGAACGCGTCCCTTAAGAAAGCCCCACATGACGTCCATTCTCCTGGCGCGGGAAGTCTGGGCCAATATGTAACGACCCGACCGGTCATTTTGAGCTCTAGTGTGTCGTTCAGCGGTTTGAAGTCATGAGCAGCTCCATTTCAGGTATTATAACTTTTAGGTGTGGTCTGAATTGAATTTCGGAAAGTTTAGAGTTGATTTGGAAAGAAAATTCTCATTTCAGAAGCCTTAAGTTGGAAGAATCAACTTAGATTGGAATTTTGAGTAAACGACCTCCGAATCAGGATTTGAAGGTTCCAGCAGGTTCGTATGATAATTTCAGACTTGGGCGTATATCTGGATCGATTTTTGGATAACCCGGGAGCGTTTCAGTGTATAATATGGAAGTCAGCATTTTTGAAGGAATTTCCTAAGTTTGGCTTGAAGCGCATTTCAGTGATGTTGATGTTCTCTTGGGATTCCGAGTCTGGGAATAGCTTCGTATGGTGATTCTAAAGTTGGGAGCGCGATCGGAAGTGAATTTGGATGTCCGGAGGTCATTTTGAAGTCATTTGGCTAAACATAGAAATTTGAAGGTTTTTGAGAGATCCGACCGGAAGTGGAAATTTTGATATCGAGGTCCGAATTGGATTTCGAAAGTTGGCAGGTCCGTAATGTCAAATATGACTGGTGTGCAAAATTTGAGGTCAATCGGAAGAGATTTGATAGGTTTCGGCATCAAATGTGGAAGTTTGAAAGTTCTAAGTTCATCAAGCTTGAATCGGGCTGCCATTCGTGATTTCGATGTTGTTTGAGGTGATTTCAAGGCTCGACTAAGTCCATGTGAGGTTATGGGACTGATTTGTGTGATTGGACGGGGTCCTAAGGGCCTCGGGTGTGTTTCGGGGTGGTTCCGGGTTGTTTTCAAGTGTTTGTGCTGCTGTTTTTCTGGTGTTTTGGGGGTTCAGTGCGATCGCAGCCCTAGTGGTGCGATCACGGAGAAGGAATTAGAGGCGCTGGTAATTTGGCTTGTGCAATCGCACTTGGATGTATGCAATCGCGCAGAGGAGGATTTTGGGGGTTGTTGCACTGGTCTATGCGATCGCAGCTATTGTTGTGCGACCGCATAGAGGAAAAATATGAGACTTCAGGTTTTGGCTTGTGCGATCGCAGTTGTGACTGTGCGATCGCACAGGGTGTTCTGGGAGGCTTCTGGTATTTTGCTTGTGCAATCGTGGGTGATGTTGTGCGATCGCCGTCATTGATCGAATGGAATGTGTTAAGTTTGTCGGTGCTATGGTTTCTTCAATTTCGTGGGGTCAGAGTATTGAGAAAAAGTAATGAAGAATGCGATTGGCAGAGACCGTGGGGTGCGGTGGTTCAGTACCGGATAAGTGTTGATAATGAAGGCAGCTAGAGAAATATGATCTTTGGAGAGCTTGAGGTCGTGGTGATCTGCTGGTTTGAGAGCTACATAGAATGATCCTGAAGTGAGGCTAGGCGGTGGTTCCATTTCTAGGAGGCCAGGTGTAAGAAGCGGAAGTCGAGCAGTCGCAAAGTGGTGGAGCGGCAGCATAACTTGGAATTTGAAGGTATTGTCGCGCATTTAATGGATGTCCATGAGGAGCGGACGGACTAGTAAAGTTGGCAAATGAAGCAGGGTGTAGGATGGGGTATTGATGTCACAGAGAGCGTGCATTTCAGCGTCGTTGGAAGGTGTCTGCGGGTGATTTCCACAAGTGGGTTATCTCCTGTGAATAGGTTAGCGGCATGGTTGGCAAGCCGTTGTGAGGGGTTCTAGTGTCTATTTGGTAGGAGGAAGAATGTGTGAATGATGCTAGAGAATTTGAGTATTTAGGTAGTGCTAGCAAGAGAACTTGGAAGAATTGTACGGATGGGTTGAGCAAGATCGCGTATCAAAGAAGAAAGGATCTCGGCAGGGTCTAGAGTGGTGCAAAGAGTAGCTTCGGGCTAAGTGGGGGAGTCCCACCATCTGCAGTTGGGTTGCAAGATTGTGTTATCATAGGGTTGCAGATTGTCAGCGTGTTGGCAAGTTATTACAGCTAAGGGAAAGGAGTAAAATGGTGATTATGCATGGGATTTGATGAATGTGTGCAAAAGTTGGCCCTGTCGGGCCAGGGTTAGGCTTTGGAAGATTCAGAATTTTTCTTAAGGCATAGGTGAGTTGTCAGGGTAGTGACTCAGTCACGTGCTTTAAGAGAAAGGGTGTTCATGTGCTAGAAGATCCTTGGAGTTGATTGTATTCGGGGCCAGTCAGAGTGGGTGACTCCCAATAGTGGTCCTAGTGAGTTTGAAAAGTTAAGAATGCGGCGTTTAAGGGTTTCAGGCAGCAGTATGATCGAGAATCGAGCTTTTGCAGAGTAATTTATGATAAAAAAAGAGGATGGTTGGAATGTTCTATGATACGTTTCAGCATGCAGGATAGTATTGGAGGAGTGAGAGGAATAAACTCCGGATTGTAGAAAGATTATCAGGAGGGTATGAGAAGGGTTGCGGGATTTAGGCAGCATAGTCTCGTGAATCAAGGTCACTCGGGATGAGTGAGGGTTGAGTTTGCTATGAGTTGAAGGAAGTTGCTATTATTCCTGAGGCAATTGAAGATGATTAAAAGAAAATAGATTGATTAGCCATGGTTGAAATGGCACATTTATGGCAGTGATCAGTTCCTTCGGTGTGATTAAGTTATGCATATGGTTTGTGCCGGTGTGTGCGGGGCTTATCGGTCGTCGTAATGGATTTCATGTCGGAGCATTTGAGTGTTATGGCATGTCAGGTGTAGGCGGATCCTGGAAGGGTTATGGTGGTATAGACTACTACTTAAGGATTTGCATGTTGGGTGATTGTGGGAATTCACTCGTGTGTTGTGATGGTTCTCTTGAATTGAGTTAAGTAAAAGGTTTCCATGTGATGAAGTGTTCACCCTATTGGTGGTTTAGAAGTTATGATGGAATTCTTGGGCTACCTCATATTGGCATGTTAGGTACGGTAAGTAGTATGTAACTGGGAGTAAGAATCGAGATTGCGGTTCGGTGTTAATAAGGATGTCATGAGCTCGGAAGAGCAAGAAAAAGTGATTTGAAAGTTCAGAGTAAGATGGCATTATCTTCAGTGTCACCTGAGATTGATATTCGGTGGAAGAGGCTTTGTACCCTGGTCATGGGTTCTTGATGTGTTTTGCGGCCTTAGTATGGTCGGTGTTATGGATGGGTAGACTTGTTGCCTTGTGTGGAAGCATGACCGCTAAAAGATTGTATAAAGTGTGACATGTAGTCACTGAATGGATTGAAGAATTGGACTGAGTTTAAAGAAGTGCAATATTGCTTAATTGAGAATTTATGTCTAGAAGGCGTTCAGTTCATTTGGTTATGGATTGTGGGGTGTTTGTCCCGGCTATGATGGTTTTTCTCGCGTATTATGAGAGGAAGTGTGTTATTATGGACCTAGGTAAAAGCTATTAGCTTAGTTTGGTGCGAGCAAGGTAGACTCGATGCTTGTGGATGGATTTAAATATGATTATGGGCTCCGTATGAGCCAGGCATGTTCATTTCAGTAGAGATCTTTTCATGGAAAGGTATTAGAACAGCAGGTATTGTTCCGTCTTCGTCAAATTCATGTGATATTGTGATTTGTGCCGTGTGAGTTGTGAAACGTCTTGCTAATTTCCTATGTGTTGAGGTCCCACATAGTGGGGATGTTATGTGAGCAGGATATCTCTTGAGATCCAAAGTGTGTATATATATATCTCGCACCTCAGTTGTGCTTAAGTTTTGTAGCCTACGGCTTTATCAGTCTCCCCAGGATGGTATTATGCACTTAGTGTGCTTATGATCGATATTCAGTAATTTGTAATAGTGAGAAAATAAGCTCCGTATATATATATCTTCTTATGTAAATTTTATGTGTGGATCAGGTGGCACGTCGCCACGGGTATGTTATTTGGATCGGTTTGCATGCCGCAACAGTGTGATGATGAGTAAGGTTCCTATATTTATTCTTTCTTATGTTCTACTTCCTATTTTCTGAGAAAAATTCATATTAGTTGCGTGAGTTGAATAGTCCATTCCTGAGTCATTTCTTATTATCATGTTCGAGTTATGGCCTATTGGCGCGATGTGGTATCATGTGAGATTATTGGTCATGTTTGGGGTGATTTATTGTCTAAGAAGTTCGTACTGGGTGAGACGAGATTTTCGGATCAGGGATCAGTGCGATAAGGTTATGTGAAGTGTATATTAAAGAACAAATACCATTATTCAGGTTCGTAATGAGGTGATGATTCTAGTCAAGATGAGATATTCAATGATTTGATAACTCTGCATTTGGGTTTGAATTTCTGCACATCTCCTCCATTGTGGTGGAATCGTTAACATTATAGAAGGGTGTATGAATATATATCATGAGGTGCATTGGGAGCATCAGATTCGTGGAATTTTGGCTATTAAGGTTCAGGGAACGTCATTGTGGTTAGATGATGAATCTTGCGGTGCATGGTGCTAATTCAGCAAAGGTATGCAGTCATGTTCTGGTATGTCGTGTGGTAGTTGATACAGTGTTTATGTATTGGAACTAGGTCTGGCAGAGAATTTCAAGTGTTGGAACTAGGTTCTGAGCTTATTATATGGATAGAAGAAGAAATCTTCACATTTGATCAAGCTAATGTGCTCAACTGGGTTGCAGTAGCACGGGCAGGTGCTCGAGGTGTTAAACAGTGATTTCAGATAACTCCAAAGCAGTTCTTAGCACGTTCGAAGACGAACGTCGGTTTAAGTGAGGGAGAATGTAACGACCCGACCGGTCTTTTTGAGCTCTAGCCCGTCGCTTAGCGATTTGAAGTCATGAGCAGCTCCATTTCAGGTATTATAACTTGTAGGTGTGGTCGGAATTGAATTTCGGAAAGTTTAGAGTTGATTTGGAAAGAAAATTCTCATTTCAGAAGCCTTAAGTTGAAAAAATCAACTAAGATTGGAATTTTGAGTAAACGACCTCCGAATCAGAATTTGAAGGTTCCAGCAGGTTTGTATGATAATTTCGGACTTGGATGTATGTCTGGATCGGTTTTTGGATAACCCGGGAGCGTTTCGGTGTATAATGTGGAAGTCAGCATTTTTGAAGGAATTTCCTAAGTTTGGCTTGAAGCGCATTTCAGTGATGTTGATGTCTGTTTGGGATTCCGTGTCGGGGAATATCTTTGTATGGTGATTCTGGAGTTGGGAGCGTGATCGGAAGTGAATTCGGATGTCCGAGGATCATTTTGAAGTCATTTGGCTAAAGATAGAAATTTGAAGGTTTTGAGAGATCCGACCAGAAGTGGAAGTTTTGATATCGAGGTCGGAATGAAATTCCGGAAGTTGGAGCAGGTCCGTAATGTCAAATATGACTTGTGTGCAAAATTTGAGGTCAATCGGACGAGATTTGATAGGTTTCGGCATCGAATGTGGAAGTTTGAAAGTTCTAAGTTCATTAATCTTGAATCGGGCTGCCATTCGTGATTTCGATGTTTTTTGAGGTGATTTCAAGGCTCGACTAAGTCCATGTGAGGTTATGGGACTGATTCGTGTGATTGGACGGGGTACGAGGGCCTCGGGTGTGTTTCGGGGTGGTTCCGGGTTATTTTCAAGTGTTTTTGTGCTGTTGTTTTTCTGGTGTTTTGGGGGTTCAGTACGATCGCAGCCCTAGTGGTGCGATCACGGAGAAGGAATTAGAGGGGCTGGTAATTTGGCTTGTGCAATCGCACTTGGATGTATGCAATCGCACAGAGGAGGATTTTGGGGGTTGTTGCACTGGTCTATGCGATCGCAGCTATTGTTGTGCGACCGCATAGAGGAAAAATATGAGGCTTCAGGTTTTGGCTTGTGTGATCGCAGTTGTGACTGTGCGATCGCACAGGGTGTTCTGGGAGGCTTCTGGTATTTTGCTTGTGCAATCGCGGGTGATGTCGTGCGATCGCACAGAAGGATGCCTGGGCAGTGTATCATTTTAAACGGGATTCTTGGCTCATTTCTCCCATTTTATTTTGGTGTGGGGAGATTTTGAGGGGCTTCAAGAGAGAATTTCTACATGCAATGTCAAGGTAAGTAATTTCTTCATGTTTTTAAAGTTAAATACAAGTATATGCATGGAATTATACATGAAAAATTGTGGAAAAATTTGGAAATATTAAAGAAAACCTAGAAATGATAATTTGGATTTTTAGCCACGAATTTGAGCATGGAATGTAGAGTAATTGTATAGTTGAACTAGTAAGGCTATGGGTAGAGTATATCTTCGAGAAATTGCGGATCCCGGGCACGTGGGCCCGAGGGCATTTTGGTTATTTCACTAAGCGGGGTTGGGAATTATATAATTTGGAATTGGTTCAAATATTAGAGTATATTTTCATTGGTTTGTCGTTGTTTGGATAGTTTTGGGGCGTTGTGCGTCCGTTGGAGTCGTTGGAAGGGCTTGGAAGCCAGTTATGGAATTTCGGAGCGAGATAAGTCTCCTTTCTAACTTTGTGAGGGGAAATTGTCCCCCTAGGTGAAATAATTAAGTATGTGCTATTATCTTCGGGGGCTACGTACGCACGAGGTGACGGGAGTCCGTGCGTAACTACTATTATGCCATGTCCGGGTAGTCTAGGACCCACTAGCATGTCTTACATGTTGAACCTGCGATCCTGCCTGTAATATTAAACTGTTAATATAATCGTAATTAAATATCTGAAGAAGACTAGAGTTCATTTTCTTAATCATCTAGAAAGGGAATTGATTCCTTTGTGGATAATTGTATACCTGGTATTGTTAGATTATGGAATATCATTAAACTTGGCAAATGAGTTTCAAAACAAAGATTTAAAAACTATAGCTCATGTTCCTTTAAGAAGAATTTTACCACTTTCTTGAGAAAACTACTTTCTTGATAAAATACAGATTTATTATGTGGATATGTGTACATATGAGCACCTGAGTCATAGGTATGATTCGCGAGTAGGCTAGCCTTATTATTTGTATGTATAACCGCGTCGCTTGATCGATTCGCGAGCGGGGCAGATAGATGCATCTATGGTTCAAGCCGTTCAACCCTCGGCAGTGCACAGTTTATTATTGTTGGTCCGCGCCATTCGACCCTCGACATTGCTTGCGCATGATATTTATTGCGTAGTTGCTATGATTTTTGCCTGATTACCGGCCTGGGATTCTAAGTTGTCAATTGAAATGACAGAGATTTAAAGTTATTAAAAAATTTGGAAGAAGTTGTTCCTTCCTGTTGATTAATTGTTACTAATATGACGAAGATATAAAGTGTTAAATGTGAACGGAGTTGATAATATTTATCCCTGATTTTAAATAAATTACCTATGATAATCATACTTAGTGTCACACTTGAATATTTTAAACTGACCTTTATCAAGTGTCTAATTTGACCTCTCGTCACTACCTCTCTGAGGTTAGGCGGGCGACTTACTGAGTACACGTTGTTTTTGTACTCATGCTACACTTGCTGTGCATTTTATTGCACAGGTACTTTCATAGCAATGTGGAGGATTAGGAGACTGAGGCGAGTTGCATCATCTGGAGGCGATTCGCAGCTGACAGAGTCTTCCTCGTACTGTATTTATTTTTATTTTAAATTTCCTTGTCCAATTTGTATCTCAGACAGGCTTTGTAATGATTGTATAAATTCTTAGAAATTGCTCATGTACTTGTGACACCGAGTTCTGGGATGTGTTGGGATATATTTGCTAAAGTGTAATATTCAAACCATTGTTTTACTTAACAAAAATTTATTTGGTTAATATGTAATAATGTGAAAGGAAATGTTTTTCATAAATGTTAAAACTGGAAATTTATTTCAATTAATTAATGATTGGCTTGCCTGACAATGATGTCCGGCGCCATCACGACCTTAGGGATTTTGGGTTGTGACACAATAACTGTCCCTCACATATGTGGGACGACCTATGATCGCCCTGCAACGATAGTAGCTCCACGCTGGCAGGTTCGAGATGCATAGGCGGAACCTCCATGTCGTCTACTGTAAATTAAACAAGATTAATTACATTATTTTACTTTAATATGTTAGTTTATTATTTTACATGTTAGTTTTATTATTTTATATGTTTGTTTGTAAATTAAATAATTATTTTCATAATTATACAATATTTAATTATTAAATATTCACATATGTGTTCCGGGCTCGATATTTGAGGCCCAGTAGCACCAAGATATCCGAAATTCTTGTGTTCATGATTGAAAATTATCTCGATTTATAACTCAACATGTCTGTTATTTTAAATGTTATGTGTTAGTTTTATTAATTTATATGTTACTTTTATTATTTTACATGTTAGTTTTATTATTTTATATGTTTGTTTGTTAGTCACTTATTTTTAACTATAATAAAATTAAATAATTAATATTTATAATTATACCAGATTTAATTATTAATTATTCACATATGGGTTCCAGGCACGATATTTAAGGCCCAGTAGCACCAAAATATCCTGAATTCTTGTGTTCATGATGAGAAAATTATCTCGATTTATAACTCAACATGTCTGTTATTTTGAATGTTAGTTTAATATTGTATGTGTTAGTTTTATTAATTATATGTTAGTTTTATTGTTTTACATGTTAGTTTTATTATTTTATATGTTTGTTTGTTACTCACTTATTTTTTTTACTATAATAAAATTAAATAATTAATTTTTATAATTATACCAAATTTAATTAAAAGAAGGAAAACAAAAGAAGAGTTAATGAACTACAGGAAGGTAACGAATTGAGTTCTCCTCTCTCCTAAACCCTAAACTCACCGGCGACCCTCCCATGGCAGCAATGGCCGGTGGCCAGCCACCACCAGTGGCTGCGAATTTGGATGCCTCCCCAACCTCCCTCCACTGTCACCATTAATGCCCCCATGCAAAAAAGTTCAGTCAGACATGTGGCAGATGCGTTGTACGAAATGGAATCCATGGTGGACACCTGATGAAGAGACTCCCATTGCCATAGCCTGGATTAGCTTTCCAGAACTGCCTCCTAATTTTTTTGGTAAGGAATGTCTATTCTCATTAGCTCGTGCAGTTGGTAATCCACTACATGTAGACCTAGCAACTCAAAATGGGACTAGACCTAGTTGTGCTAAGGTGAAGGTGGAAGTTAACTTGTTAGGTAAGTTCCCTCACCGTATTAAGATTGTGGAAGAAGCTGATGAATCTGGGCCAGAAGAGTTTAAATGGATTAGGATTAAGTATGATTATATGCCAAAATATTGCAAGCCATGCAAAAAACAAGGGCATAGTGAGGCAAAATGCTGGGTAATTCATCCTGAATTACACAAGAGATTTGATGAAGATGTTGAGGATCAAGGCAAGGAGAAGACAGTTGTGGTGAGTACTAAAGTAATTGGTACAGCTGCAAATTCAACAAAGGTTCTAGCAAATGGAAAGGTGGTTGGTAAGCCAGCTACTAATCATGCCAAGCAGGAATGGATGCAAGCAAGGAAGAACAAATACCAACGGGATAATAGGGGTCACATTGTTGATAACAAACAAGGAAAGGAAGCTGACAAGGGTAAAGGGAAGGCCATACTTGAGGATGTAGCAACCAAAAACAAGTTTAATGCACTAGAGGTTGAGGAAGTTCATCAACCTACTCTACAAATTACTGAAGGCAAAGGTGAGTATCATATAAATGGTAAGAAGAAGGAACATGGGGAAAAGCAATCCAAGAAGGGCCAGGAGAAGGAAAAGGAAGGCAATATCAGAGTGCTAAGCCCTAATCCTAAGCGTCCGGGGTTAGGGTTGGGAAAGATGCTACTATTAAATCAGCTGGAGAAGGTAATCAACATGAACTTAAGCATGGGAAGAAGGAAGCAGTTGAGAAAATGTTGGAAGATCATCATAATGGGAACTTAGCTAAGGCTAATTCTAGTGTTCCTAATGATTAAAGTACTGATGAAAGGTATAATAAGGAATCCACAATCGACTGGGTTAATAGAAGATCTGGAACTAGCAAAGAGGAGATAAGGTAATCCAATGTGACTACAAACCAATCATGCCAAGATATTCCATCTCAAACATTTACAGATTCTGGGCAGCTTGAGGACCTTGATGAGGTAAAATCAACAAAGGTTTTATGGAGTGATGCAATAGAGGTGGAGGATGATCATCTAGGCAAGACAAAGACAATTGGAGACAAGGTGAAGGACAACACTCAACATGGCGATAGGCTGGCGACGCTAGGCCTGAAGCCTGGCTCACCAGGAATTAGGCTGGCAATGCCAGGCCTAAAGCTAGGTCCCCCAGGCGTTAGGATGGCGACGCCAGGCCTGGTGTCAGGTGCACCTGATGAGACATCCACAGTAAACCCTATCCCTAGTGCAACCGGAGAGATTGTAGATGGTGTTCCGGTGTATGCATTGAAGAAAAAACTTGATGGAGATGATAATGTGAAGGTTAGGGATGATACAGTGGGGTCAGATCAAAACACAGGCAATGGAAAGGGTGGTGATATCAATAGAACAGATATTTCTGAGCAGACTACTACAGTAATTCCTGGGCTAGGCAGTGTCTATGAGCAGCAATTCAAAATGATGCAGGTTGTTGTTGCTTCTATGGAGAATAGCAAGGAAAAGGCGGATGAGCGGGCAATTGTTCCAAGAGCATCTGGGGAAATACATGAAGTGCCTATAGAGTATGGCACTGATCAAATTATGCCACTACAAGTTAGGTTCCACTGAAGACTCATATACAACATTTACATGATTTAGTTACACACAATGTGACACCAATTGATGAAGACTTAATGAGACAAAGTCCAATGGAGGATGAAGGAGATGATGAATCTATGGCAGAAAACTTCAAACAAGTGACTAGGGAAGGAGATTTATCCTCCACAGCTAGTGCTAAAGGAGGTAAGAAAACAAAGAAGAATCAGAATAAAGAGACACCACAACCATCAAGAATAAGGCCCAGGAGGGAAGCTTCTATATCTAAATGATGATGATCAAAACATTAATATGGAACATAAGGTCTGTGAATATATAATAGGCCTTTCCTAGGGTGATCAACATGAACAGGGAGCATAATTTTTGTGTAGTTGCATTGATGGAGCCTTTTCAAAAGAAGAGACTCATTGATAGATATAGAAGAAGGTTGAATATGGAAACTGTTTATGCAAATATTAATGGGAAAATATGGTTGTTCTTTGATGCAGTGGTGGAATGGGAATTAGTGGAGGATACTGAGCAACAGGTGACTGTGAGAGTGTTTCACCGTGATCTGGGGCAGCACATGATGATGACATTTGTTTATGCAAAATGTTCGGCAATGGAGAGGTTGTAATTATGGGATCACTTGTATACTTAGCAAGTGATATGAAATTTCCATGGTTGGTAGTAGAGGATTTCAATGTGATATTGCATGAAGATGAGAAAATAGGAGGACTACCAGTACACCCTCTTGAATATGAGGATTTTGCATTTTGTGTAAACTCTTGTGGTTTGTTTGAGCAAGGATATAAAGGAAGTACATTTACATGGTGGAATGGGTGATCCAATGTTGCGTGTATATTCAAAAGATTGGATAGTGTCTTTGTGAATTTTCCATTTCAGACATGTTGCCAACTATTGAAGTTGAACATCTAATCAGAACTAGATCAGATCATACACCATTTTTAATGACATGTGGGGAGCAGACCACCAATTTTGTCAAGCCTTTCAATTTCTGAACTTTTGGACTAAGCATGATACATTTATGGATGTGGTGAGGCAGAATTGGGAAGCTGATTTCATAGGGGATCCATTTTTTATGTTCAAGAAGAAGCTCAAGAGGGTGAAGGCAGCACTGTCAAAATGGAGTAGGGAAATATTTGGTGATATCTTCAAGCAGTTGGCTATTTTGGAGGACATTGTTAGGGTGAAAGAGATGTTGTTTGAAGAAGAGCCTACAATTGAGAACATGATTGTGCTTCAAAAGGCTCAATCTGAATTGAAGAAATACTTGAGTATTGAGGAGCAGTATTGGAAGCAAAAAACTGGGATGACTTGGTTTGCTGAAGAAGATAGGAATACAAGAAATAAATTGCAACTGAAGAGGATCAAAAGTGGAAGTGGGGTATGGACTGAAGACCAGGAGCAATTGGCTATAGCTGCAGTGGACTTCTATCAAAAATAGTTCACAAATGAAGGTGATGCATCTGACTTTTCCTTGATCAATAATGTACCTTCGATGGTCACTATGGAACAGAATTTGGAACTTAGCAGATTGCCAACAATTGAGGAGGTAAGGACAACAGTTTTTGAGCTTAGTGGGGAGAGTGCTAGCGGTCCAGATGGATTCACTGGCTTGTTTTATCAAACATTCTGGGATGTTATTGGTGCTAATATACACAACATGGTGCTACACTTCTATGGAGGATCCGCACTGCCTAAATCCATCACTCACACCAATCTAGTGTTATTGCCTAAGAAACCTAGAGTTGAGACATTTTCTGACTTAAGACCTATTAGCTTGAGCAACTTCATTAACAAGGTCTTGTCTAGGGTGTTACATGATAGATTGGGAAGTTTTTTATTTTTCTAATATCTCCTAATCAATCCGGATTTGTGAAGGGTAGGAGTATATTTGAGAACATCTTATTGACTCAAGAAACTATCACTGACATAAGGTTAAGGGGAAAGCCAGCTAATGTGGTGATCAAGCTTGATATGGCTAAGGCCTATGATAGGGTTTCATGGAAGTACTTATTGCATGTACTAAGGAAGATGGTATTTCTGAGCACTTCATCAACATGGTGTGGAACTTGGTGTCAAATAACTGGTACTCAATATTGGTGAATGGGCAGTCCTCAAGGTTCTTAAGTCTACAAGGGGTGTGAAGCAAGGGGATCCCCTATCACCAGCATTGTTCATTCTGTCAGCTGAGATACTTTCCAGCTCTTTGAATAAGCTATTTGAAGACAGGTCATTTGTGGGATTTGGAATGCCTAAGTGGTCTGATCCTTTAAACTACTTGGCATATGCTGATGATACTATAATCTTTGATTCTGCTCATCCTCCAGCCTTGAACAAGATTATGGTAGTGTTTGGGAACTATGAGAAGATATCAGGCCAGATGATCAACAAATATAAGAGTTCATACTACATATATTCAAAGATTCCTAATGGATTGTTTCAGGCGTTTGGAGCTATTACAGGATTTTCAAGAGGTAAATTACCTCTCACATATCTAGAGTGTCCTATTTTTTACACTAGATGTCGGAAGGAATATTATGAGGATCTCATCAAGAAAGTAAAGGCTAAATTGCATTCATGGAAAGGAAAACTGTTATCATTTGGAGGAAAGGCAACACTCATTTTTAGTGTGTTGCAAAGTATGTCAGCCCACATGTTATCAGTCCTTCATCCACCAAAAAATGTCCTGGATCATCTTCATAAGATTTTTCTAGGTTCTTTTGGAGCACAAAGGAAGAAGGGAGAAGCAGACATTGGGCTTCATGGCAAAATCTTTGCCTTCCTAAAGAGGAAGGGGCCTAAGTTTTAGGTCCTTACATGATGTGTCGAGGGAACTGTTTGCTAAACTATGGTGGAGGTTTAGGACCACAAAATTTTTGTGGTCTAATTTCATGTGGAATAATTATTGCAAGAAGGATATACCAACGGTGGTGCATTTTAGAAGGGGATCTCATGTTTGGAGACAAATGCTAAATGTTAGGGAAAAAGTAGAACATGAGATCCTATGGGAATTGAAGAGTGGCACAAATAATATTTGGCATGAAAATTGGACTAGATTGGGTGCACTTTATCACGTATTACCTGAAGATTTTCCAATCAATGAAGATCTTCAGGATGTGGAAGAATTGCAGCAAGGTGAAACATGGGATGATCAGCTGCTAGATCAAACTTTCAATGAGGAAATTGCATAACATATAAGGCTAAATGTGCATTATGAAGGCAGTGAGAGATACTGTGATAGGCCAAATTGGATGCCAACGCCTTCAGGAAAGTTCAGTTTTAGCAGTGCTTGGCAAATATTAAGGCATAGGGTTGATCCTAATCAGGAATTCAAGTTAATGTAGATTAAAGGCTTACCATTCAAGATATCCTTCTTTTTGTGGAGATTGTGGAGGCAGAAAATAGCCACTGATGACATGTGTATGAGGCAAGGGCAAATGGTGATGTCTAGGTGTTGGTGTTGTCAACAGCCCCAAGAGGAATCTGTTGAGCATATATTTGTCACAAGTCCTATTGCCTCTAAAGTATGAAACTTGTTCATGGGAGCTGCTGGAATTATTGTGTCATTGATTCAATTGAAGCAAGTTATAAGGCATTGGTGGTATGCTCAATGTTGTCCAAAGTTAAAGCCCTTGTTTCAAGCAGTACAAGCTATCATCACTTGGGAACTTTGGAAGAAAAGAAATGCAGGTAACCATGGGGGTTCAGTGTCCACAAATAGGGTGATTCATGAGATCAATAGGACATTGCATCAACTGGCAACGGGGAGGTATGCTTGGATGCCTAATATTCCATTGTTATGACCAGGCATAATTCAATATTTTGAAGGATATAAACTTATGTTGATCACAACTAGAGTAACATGGCAGCTTTCTTTTCATGGTTGGTACAAATGCAATACTGATGGAGCCTCAAAAGGAAATCCTGGTCTTAGCTCCTTAGGCTTTTGTGTGAGGAATGATGAAGGTGATGTGGTGTATGCAAGGGCATTAGACCTGGGGGTGACAACTAATGTGGTGGATGAAGCTAAGGTTATTCTTCAAGGATTGGAATACTGTGTGGAACATGATCTTCACCCTCTCATATTGGAGATTGATTCATTGGTGATGAAGAAAGTGATAGAAGGGGAATGGGATCCTCCGTGGGTAATTGCAAATGATTTGAAGAAAATTATAGAGATGAAGGACAAATTCAATGTGATCTTTCAACATGTGTTCAGAGAAGGCAACTCAGTGGCGGATTTTATAGCTAACATTGTGTTTTCTTTTGCAGGAACATCTGAGTTTCATTCATTCTCTGAACTTCCTAGTGCGGGGAGGAGGTTGATCAATCTAGACAAATCTCAAACACCTAACCATAGGGTTAGGATAGCAAAGAGAAGAACCCCAGACTTATGGCTTCACAGATTTAGACTCTGCACAAACCTGCATGTTTCGTTGTCTCATTTTGTATGTTATTAAGGTACTTTCCAGTGGTATTAGTATGGTCACAATATCATTCTGGGGGTGCTTTGATAGTGTACAGGAACAATGCGATAAGCAGGTGTTGGATGGTACAATTTATCCTGAGTCTGATATGCACAAATACTAAGGAAAACGCTGAACTTGTCATGTGGTATTTCTGGAGATTGTTGAATTATTTCTCAGTGGTATTAGCATGCTTTCATGCTCAATATGGGGATGGTTTAGCATTGATTAGAATGATGTCTATACTAAATTTTATAGCATGGAAAGATCTGAGCTTACAAGAACAAAAAAAGGCACAGTTACAAAGCCCAGGTTTTTGCAAAGCCTGCTTAAAACCAGATCATGCTTGAATTTTGCCTTGCAAAGTCTACCTAAATCCAGCTCGCGCCTGACTTTTTCCTTGCAAAGCCTGCCTAAAGCCAGCTCACGCGTGGCTTTTATCTTACAAAGCCTGCCTAAAGCCAGGTCAAGCCTGTATTTAGCCTTGCAAAGCCTGTCTAAAGCTAGGTCAAGCCTGGCTTTTTCCTTGCAAAACTTGACCTGGCTTTAGGCTTGCAAAGCCTGCCTAAAGCCAGGCTCTTCTACATGTTAAGCTAGATGAGTGAGCACATGATTAATACTTGGTCAAACTCAGTCCACTGCATATGGAGATCATATAGTAGCTACACTTGGAAGACTATGTTGGTTTCAATTCTGTGGTGTAGATGTTTGGAATTCATTTTAGCCTATGGACAGTATACCCTAGCACCTAGTGAGAGCTTGATAGGTGTTGCTTGGTATTTTTCACTGGCAATTGGATTCACATACACTGACAGGAGAAGGAAGCACTCAGCTTATTATTTTATAGTAGCAAGTTCTTTAGATTTTAGCTTTTCTATCCTTTTAGTAGCTAGTAGCTTCATGAAACTTCTATTTTGGTTCGGACATCTTATAATCTTGGGACCCATTTTGGGATTTTATTTATATATTAGCCACTAGGCAGCCTGCCTAGTGGTATACTTGCTAAAAAAGGATTTAATTATTAAGTATTCACATATGGGTTCCAGACTCGACATTTGAGGCCCAGTAGCACCAAGATATCTGGGAAATATTGTTGTTTTCTCATGTGTATTTTCTTACGAACGTTGACTAGAATTGGACAGAGTTTGTGTTTGAACTATCAGCTATTTTGATGTATTTTGGGGTATAATAGATACTTAAATAATTTATTTCAATAACTACAGGGATACTACGCTAAAAGGGAACTATATTATAAATACAAGCACTACATTAGGCCACAAGATACCATTAGAGGGAACTAAAGTAACAATTTATCTATTTTACTGGTCTTTAAGCAAATAAATAATCTAAATCAGCTAAAAATAACAAATAAATTTAATCACAAAATATTCACGAAAATACATATACCACAATAAAAAGTAACTTATCCACATTTTTTTAACAACTAATAATAATTTTTCTATTTTTATATTTTTTTTAGCATACTAATATCAAAGTCCGGATAAAAATAATAAAATAGTTAAATCGCAAAAAATCATAAAACAACATAGAACACATTAAAAATAACTAAAATGTATTTTTTATACAAGTTTCAACAAAAACTAAGTCAGAATACCTCGATTTAAGGTTTTTGAAAAGTTAAAGATTTGGCGATTTGAAGCCGAAACAAGCAACCCACAACGAGAGAAGACCTTAGCTAGGATGTGGGACCGAGAATCATTACTTTTTTGTGGGATGGGTGGGGTCCACTCGATATTTTTTGGTCGTTGAGGGGGAGGGGGCCGCTGGTTTACTAATTGGGAGGGGGGGAGGAGTTCTGTTTGGTGGAGGAAGGGAAGGGGACAGATTTATTAATAAGTATATCGTCGTTTATTAAGGCGCTATACATATAGCACCTTAATAAACGGTGATATACCTGGCCATCTTGTCAAATTCAAATTTAGCGTCCTTTTAAAGGGCGCTATACCTTAACGGCCGTGCTATATGTATTTTGGTCACTAAATTTTTTTCACGTCTTTCGATCGTTTGAATAAAAAAAGACTATATTTTTGTTTGGAACTCAAAAAAAGATACGTAGATTATAGCGAGGGCTTATAGTCGAGAATAAATAGAAAATAATTTTTTTTTAATTTGGATATATAATACCAATTCTTTAAAACTGTCTTTGCCAAAACAATTTATGGCCGATAATTTACCAATTCCTCTTGCATGTCGTTATCCAGTATCAATATTTCAGGCCAATAACACAAGGAGTCCACTTCTTTTCTTCCAAAGCCCACCTGGAGACTGCTTTTTCACTAATTTGGGCCTGAATTTCGAAGGCCCCATATTTACCTGCCAGCCACAGCGCGTACGAACACGTGCTCCAACGCTTTCGATATTACTTTAGCGGATATACCACCCTTTCATCGGCGTCTTCGTCTTCTTCCATCAATCGATTAATTCTTGTATTTTCAGGATTTTTCATGAATCCTTCGATGCATAAAAGTTTGTAAAAATCATATTTTAATTCGAATTCCTTTCTCTCAAGTTCAGATTTCAGATTTTTCTTTGTCGGATTCCGTCGGCGTCGGCCGAAGTTCAGCTCCGATCACGTGCCGGTGGGTTTCAGTTCTCTTTTAGTTCCTGTTTTCAGTGATAATTTAATAATTTGATCCGTAAATTTATAAACCTGAAGTTGTTATGCTTAATTCACGTTTATTTGATTGCAACTTCAATATTATGCCTACAGCTTTGTGGAATTCAATGATCCAGTTGATTTGATCTTTTAATTGTAATTACCGTTGACTTATAATCTTCCGGACGGTTACTGTAGGATTAATCGATACCTTAGATCATTGCTTCATGTATAATCCAAGAATCCTAAATTTCTGAAAATTTTACTCTCTCCATATCAATTATGTGAACTATTGGACTGGATGCGGAGTTTAAGAAAGAAAGAAAGACTTTTAAAACTTGTGTGTCCATTTGTGTGGCTGGAAAAACTTTTTATCAAGGGTAAATTGTTTTCAAATATAGAAACAGTGTTTTTTGGAACGGGCCAAAAAGAAAATATGATCAAATAAACTGGTAAAGAGGGACTATTTTGATTCTTTTCTAGTATTTCCTAACGCAATAATTTTTTAAGTGGAGTCAGAGCTGTGTTACATTACTGAGAGTTGCTTAAGTTTCGACATGTGTGGAATTATGTAGTAATGAATATACACAAGCATCATTTTGTAACTTTTCATAACCTGTAATGTGAAATAAGAAAATTCAACTATAAATGTGCAAAAAGTTTTTTTTGGAGTACAGCAAGGAAGGTGCAGAAGGTTAGAGGCCTCAAAGCAGGAAGTTGTTGTTTGTCTGGCTTACTATTGGATCTACTAAATGTTTCTAAATTTCGACTAGATTCTGCCAATTTTTTCTTGCTGCTGATTAGCTTTTCCTGTGAAGGTGTAAGCGGCCAGAATAGATTGGAGCACATAGTCGGCAAAAACAACGTATAACAATGAGGCGTATGGTTCCTTCACTGGTAGATTTATGTGTTCAGACAGCTATAGATAATGTCAGATACCTAGGGGATGTTGGTGAAACAGATTCTCACCTACTAGAGCGCATTTTGTCTCACTGTTCTCTTGAACAGTTGATACATGTGGAGAAGTCAACACAAGTAAGAAACTCTATGTTTAGGTTATCCTCTTACAGTGTTATAGAGCAGGCTAAAAATTTTAGCTTTTGAATTCTTCTTTCAGGGAAGAGATCTCAGTCAAGTGACGGATAGACTTTGGAAGAGGTTCTACCAGATTCAGTTCGGTGAGAAGAGCACCAATCAGGTGGTCGAGAGAATGAAGCAAAAGAAAGTAACATTTAAATGGAAACTGTTGTATGAGGTGATTTATCGTTTCATATCTTGTTCTCCCATTCCGTATTTTTTACTCCTTTATTTTGATGTATGTCAGTATGTTTAGAGTTAGATTGTGTCTTTTTTTATTTTGATTACCAAATCATTCAACATTTACAAAAGGGTATAAAATTTACTTGCAGGCAAAGTCAAAAGAAGTGGATGAGACTCAACAAAGGTCATTCGATAGAATCAAGGAATTGTATCAAAAGGAAGATGCAAGTATGTGCTTTACTTCTGTTTTCCTTGTTTTTTGATTTGTTTTCCCAGTAAGTATTACCATCCTCTCCTAGAAATTTTAAGAATGAATTACAAAATTCAGTACCATCTCAAGAGTCTTTAAGCAAATCCTCGGGAATTTTAATTTTGTTATTATGGTGATAGGTTGTGTCGTGATCACATCTGACTATGTCTAGTTCTTGAAACTTGTTTAGTTTATTTCTGTTGTAGTAGAGATATGGTATAAGTTTACCATTATATTTGGCTTTATAGTCGGACTGTCTCTTTTGTCTTTGTAGAACGGCAAAGCCGACAAGTTCGAGTTTGCACAAAGGTTCCACCTTCTAGCAATAAAAGAAGCTTTTGGGGTACGCTTCATGTTTTCTTCAGATCCCTTTTCATTGTCAAAGTCAATACGTAATGTTTATTGGAGAATGTATGGTATTTTGTCGTTAGATACACCGTACAAGGTAATAAGGTTACTTCTCTATTTGTTCCTGAGTAAAGGGGTAATTTGTAGGTAGTGGACCTGGTAGCAGTTTTTGCAACACAAAGAGTACCTTGATGAAGAAGGCAAAAACAGAGTTTGTCAACAGGTAAGTTTGGCCTCCTTTGGAACACATGGTTCTGATATTGTATTCATGCAACTATAGGCACTCATTCCCCCACTCCATATTGGCCAGTGTTTATGTTTGTGTTCTTAAATTTGTCCTCAACTATCTCTATCTTCATGGGCATGTATCGAATGTATATTGGTCTTCAGCGTATAGGCAGTTTGATTGGAAAATTTTGTGTTAAGAAGTTTAACATTTCTAGTAACTTGTATATGTTTTTGTGTGAGTTGCTCAATTAGCTCTGCTTCTTTGAAAGAGCCTCTTTATCCAGGTTGCTGACTCTGTTTCTGCTGTTTCTTACAGTCGAGAAGTAAAGAATCTCGCAGCTATGAAGAATAAGGCTGTGCAAAGAAATCACAGCCACAGGTAAAGATCTACTTACAGTTTTGATGCTTCAACATACTCTATTCTATTATTCTATTTCAAATTATATACCTATGACAAGAACAAGAAATTCGTTTTATTTTCTTAATTTCATGAAGGGAATAATCCTCTTTTTAATATTTCACTTTTCCCAGCCAAATTTCTCCTGCAAAAAAACCAGGTGGGTTTTCCTCTATGGCTTCTTCCTCAAGATCAAAATTTACCAGCCGGTAAGAGAGATTCTACTCTGGCATTGAAAGTATCAAAGTCGGCTGTTGAAGAAAATGAAGATTACTTTGTTTTCTGCAACATCAATGCGCAATACTGTATTCTTACATTAAACTTTTCCGGGCTTGAGTGTCATACTTTCTATTGTTTTCAATTCATAGTATTGCAAATAGTGCTTTTGGATTTCTTGTGAAGTAGGAAATTGGAAGTCCAAGGACATCAAATAAAACTAGTTTCATATTTGCAATACTAGTCTGAGGAAATTGCTACGCCTTGTTAAGTTTTTAAAAATTTACTATTCATAAATTAATAAAGTAGTAAAAGAATTCACAATGTTGAAAATTTAACATATTATAGAAGCATGCAAACCTAGTACTGACAATATAAAAATACATTAAGATACTAAATAATTACAACATCCTAACAAATCAAAGATATATTGATAAGAAAAAACCATAAATTACATAATATTATCAGAGTGTACATCATGCCTCCTTATGAGTAAATAAGAATTCTCCTCGAAGACTATTCTTTTCAATATTGTTTTCTAGTCTGAGATGTAACCAAATTTCAAAAAAAAAAAAAAATGTCTTTCTCTCCAATTAAAGCAAGTTACAATTACATTATATAACCCGCGTGTTATATGTTCCTCAACAAGTAATTTAGTCAAGCAATAATTCTTTGTACGATAATTCAACTATGGGTATTGAGGAGTCGAGAGTTGGCCAATTTAAGTTTATTGAACGGTCACCAAAACTAATTAAGAAATTTCACGCTGACTTGCACAATGCAGAAATGTATTGTCTCACAAAGACAAAAATCTCTGTTACGTCTGCTTCATGGTGTTAAACGACGAGATCCATTTTAAGACATTGCATTTGAATATTAAGTTTTCTAGTCTTTGTATACCTAAAATCGTCTCAAACTTCCCTTGACATTCACCGCAAATCAGAATCGTGGGAAAGTACGATGCAATCAAATAGTACCACGAAATTCACGACGAGGTTCTATAAAATCTGTCTTAAAGCTTCTCGTGATTCTATACCAATGTCTGAACCCCACCAAGTCTCGTCACATGACTTGCATGGATCTTGTACTAACTTGGTTCTCAACCTGCTAGGGGAGGTCAAGCTATGAGCCATTAGCAACTGAGACAAGGATTCTTGTCTTCTGATTGCAGTTGCATCCCCGATTGGCTACATATATTCTTGATAGATGACTATCCTTACCCTACCGGCTCGATGAATAAAATAAATAAGATCAAAGGAACAATCTATGTGGAAACATGTGTAGACACACACCAAATAAACAAACATAAGCTTCGCCTACAATAAATAAGCTTTGGGTATACACTACCTTCCTCAGACACTACTTTGTGGGATTATACTTGGTACATTGTTGCTGTAAGCTTTGCCCACAATAGAAGTCTACCATGAATTGCATAAAGCAACGACATGGGCGTGGAGATGTCTGGAACGCACTCCCTTTTTCCAGGCTCACAGTACGGTATTATAAGAAAAGATCTCTTCGACAACTAGTAAAAGAAGTGGCCAGACTTTAGTCTCCTTGCACTATTCCAGTTTTGAAATTTGCCTATAGCTTGATGTATTTCCCAATACCATGACTTTTGCTAGTAATTCAGAATATTCAAAAAAGAAAAAATTACATAGCTCAACCCCTCCAAGGGAAAACAAAAAAAAATGTGAGAACAGATGGTTGTGCATTGCATTCACCATCCAACAAAGTGGAAAAAAGATATTACATACAATTACAGGATGGCTTAAGAGATAAGAGCAGAATAAAATCAACAACTTTATTGCGACTTAATCAAGAGTTTCATCGCTATTGGCTGGTTTTGTTCCCAAAGCAATATAATTAACACTGATGTCATCAGATAAAAACCAACGACCTGTCAAAGGGTTGTATACAAATCCAGCCATCTCTTGCACCTAACAAATGCACAAGATTACCATCCCAAGTGGCGCAGAAACATAGAAATGGGGTTTGATAATGATTTAGCTGAAAACAGAAAGGCAGGTAGTCCACTTACAGTTATAGAAGCACGTTGAAGAATAAGGACTAGTTCTTCTGGAGTTACAAAGCTTGACCATTCATGTGTCCCTTTAGGAAGCTGCAAAGTCCATTCAGAACCATTTGAATATGTTTAGTTAAGCTGACAGCAATATGATCAATGTACAACCATTATGTTCTTGAAATGGTAAAATTAATCTAAACTCTTCCTCTCTTCTAACTCTAGGAAAGCAAATGCAAGAAGGCGACAAACAAACACAGACATGGGAAGCACGCTCAGGGCTGATACTCGAGGAATACCAACTTTCCATATTTCCTTGCTACAAATAATCAGCAGAAATTTTCCGTTCAACATGGCAACTCTCGTGCACAGATAGCGATAATATATTTCAGCGAGAAGAATCCAAGCAAATTCAATAGCAGAACGTAATTGGCATACGTTGACGGATAACCATTATTAAATTCAGGACATAACATACTAAACAGAATGGTTTCCATTTACACGTATGATAAAGCAAGAACATAAAAATAATCTGCATAAACTGAAAGTTCAATAAGCTAAAAGAAGAAATACATAGAGAACTATCCAAAAACACCTTTCCTTTAACTGGCTCCATAGTTTTAAAGTGCACCAGCAAATACCCATGCACAAATATCATATATGCATATCTATGGGACATTTTGGGATCATTTAAGTTTTGCAAGAAATCAATCCATATGTGTGTAGACATAAAACCAACAACGACCAGAATTTAGTAGGAATTACTAAATATATGTACCCATTGTAGGAGATACTCTGCTGCAACAATCGTTGTTGCATATGCTCTCATTGAACGATTAATTGTGGATATAACTGTAGCGCCACCAGGGATGGTCAGTGCTGATAGTGACTTGCAGAATCCAGCAGGATCTGCTACATGCTCAATCACCTACGCAAAGACGAAAATAAGATTCACATATTAGTAGAGATCAGATCAAAAGTTGGGAACTCGGAAGAGGGGAGGCTTTTACCCAACTGTTGCATTTTCACTTCAGCATTCAGACTCCCTAGCTCATGTTCATTATGTCCATCTCTTTGTAACATGTCATTTACATTTAATCATTTAAGAGGTTACTTATACACTCCAGTATATGCTTGTTTATCAGCTTAAATAAAAATCAAAATAACCAAACCCAACTAAAAAAATGCAAAATAGAAGATCGGGCACATGGACTTTTAAAAAGAAAAAACAAGGAGTTGCAATCACCTTTAAACTAGGCCCAGATATTCTCTTCCCTCACCCACACACACAAAAAAAAAGACTGACTTTAACTTCCATTATTCGTTTCATATGTTCATGTGTGATGTGTGTACACATGTTTATATCTGACCTGCTTGATCGCCATCAACTTCATATTATTTAATTATAGTACAAGTATCAAATTACATAAATCCAACTATATCAGTAAATGTCACAGTCTGACTCTAACAGCCTCCAATTATCAGACTAGAGAAAGTGCAACAAAGCTGAAAAAGAGTAAATCTGCTCAAAAGACCAAGGACTTTACTCAATGTACGACACAAACTCCAAAGAGATAGTGAAAGCTTGCGAAGCAAAAGATACAAATGATGTAAGTACAGCTTACTAAAACTGTTGGATTGCAATTAAGAAGTTAAAATGTTTTAGAAGTTAGAACAGAGTTAGGTATTACTTACTAAATCATACCTCTAGAGAAATTACAGCATCAAATTGTCTCTGTTCTTCGACCAGGTTTTCTGTTGACATAACATTCAATAGTGTCATTTTTCGAAGAATAATCTTGAGGTTCAGATAAACACGTGATTTTAAAATAAGGTTACCGAAATCTTTTTTCCTGCAGTTTCAAGACGTATGTCAGCAGCCAAGGTTGTTATACAACATAATTAAAAACTAGCAACATACACGAGCATCAATTCATTAATGTTTCCCTGTCTTTGTGACATAGAGTAATTGCAATATAACTAAAACAAGTAGCTTGACTCATCCAATAATTTTGCAAGTTCAAATACCATTATCGAATATGCAATCTGTTTTTAATTCAAGTCTTTCTGAAGCTTGACGATTTTAGTTAATATCTTTTTTGATTAATAAGTGTTTTTTTTATTACACTGAAGAAAGCATTCATGGAGAGAAATAGATAAAGTAGACAGAATTTAATATAGTAGACCCAGTACATGACATTTCAATTGAATTTTTCTCTGCATTCATCTGCTGGAAAGTGAAATTCGCAGTGAGGACATAACCAACCACACAGGTCAGTGAATGCAGCGAGTTAGCGGTTATAACAACTCTTATGCTGATTATCATGAATAGCACACTATCTCGATCAACTACCGACCTCCATAATCTCCATAAGGGAGAAAGAGGTTAACCAATGATGACCCGAGGATCCAACAAATAACGAGCACTCTTGTGGTTCACACAGTTAAATGGCAATAATTTCATACTATTGCAGCTCAAATCGGAACCAAGCAAAATTTGCAAAAGGAAATGACAAACAACAGTTTTGATCAGGAATCCACTTCAATTATATAGGAATGAAAATGAGGGATGCCAAAATTCATTTCAAATTGATAGGTTGAGCAGAAAAAAGCAGTGTTTGTCCATTGACATGGTTTCATAATGATAGCGGATGTAATGCCGAGTAGTTCTCCAATTCTCAATTAAAGAAGGCACCAACAATTTCCGGCACCTAAACCTGCTCATAGATGATAGATCTGTTCCTTTGTAAATGGTGTCCGATCACTGTATATTGTAATATAAAATTAACATGCACATAGAAGTTAGCAATATTTAAACTTAATTATCATCAACAAGACAGACATGTACCAGCGGTTGTGCACCGATATTCAATTGATGAAACTTTTGGATCCAAATCCTGAAAGAAATATTGAAGTCCGTAAGTATCCGCTACATAGCATTGATACAGGTTTGACTGTCATATCTGTATAGGAGGTATCATGGAGATACACGCAGATAATAAGTGGAACTGACACCATTAAATCACTATATCATGTATTATATATGTCATTCTCTACAAGCAGAATCGACAAAAAGATACTAGAAGAAGCATAACAATATGCAACTTCAAAAATAATGCAATATCATTTTTTTATTCTTAAAATAATGGAAAATCTGTTTTAACAGAATTTAACACCAGAACATGAATTCTAGACACACACCCATAAACTAAGATAAAATTTAAGATAGGATTTACAGATTTATAAGCAGCAAAAATAATGCTGAATCTATATGTGTTAATATAGCTTAGAACTCCTTAAACTGAAAAGCTCTATGAAGTTGTTTCGATTACTCCATCACCAATATGATTTTAGAGAATACACCCTGTGTTTTTTATTTCTTAAACTATTGTTTGGTACATAAAGACCCGAAGTTGTCACTGAAAATTGTTGTCACGGGCTCAAGAGTTGTGCTTTGGTCTCTTGGAAGGACAAGCACATCTAGATATGGGGATATGCTGTGCAGAAAATATAACATAAAATAAGGAACTCCTTTTTTTAGTTCATATACTAAAAGTTAGCATCCTACATATATTTTATCCAATACAATTACGACACAGTTACGTGGACTAAAGCTCAGTAACTGTGCATCTTAAATGCAATCTTTTGAATATAATCTATTTTTCTAGTATATATCAATCATGGGAACAGTTAGAGCGCAACTTCAATTGGCGAACATTAACCAGTGTTGTCAAAGGCGCGCTTAAGCCCTGAAGCGACGCTCAAAACATGTTGAGCGCTTCGCGTCGCTTTGGGGCGCTTTAGTATCGCATCAAGGCTCTTAGACATACTTTTACTTGCCAATGAGTGTAATCCTGAAAAGACATCATCAAACAAATGATATTTCCCTTTATCGTAATTTTTTTCCAATTTCTTTGTCCATATATTTGTTATTCATGCTTATAATTATTAGTCTTAGACTACATATACATATTTTTACTTTTTCTCCAGTTGCGCCTTTTTTCATTAAAGCTCACGCTTTATTTGCGCTTTGCGCTTTGCGCTTTGCGCTTAAAGCCCCAACAGACCTTAGAGCTTTTTTGAGCTTTTCGCCTTTGATAACACTGCCCAGAACATCACAGCATATATGACTGCACGAAACAAAGATCTAAAGGATAATCTGGCTTGTTCCCATTTTATGCAAAAAGGAAGAGACTCATAGAATGGAAGAGGCTTTGCACATTTTGGTTAAAACCTGACAATATCTATACATCTTAATCGGAGTGTCTTGTGCCAAATTTACTAAATGCGTTAAGTTGCCAATCCCTGGACTTTGTAATGTGTCTACTTTATCTGTTGGTCAAACTTATGACACTATTTCTACGCCAGCAGCATGAAGCACTGGTCTGAATGAACACTAGTTTATTGCTCCACCTCCCCCAATAATGCCTAGGATTTAACCATTTCTTTATTTTCAGATCACCTAGAAGGGCAGAAGAAAGGTCTCGTTTCTTCAACAGTTTCATTGCTTCATCTCTAGTGGACCTTTAAGTAGGATTCCAAACCTAGACAGAAGAAACATCAGATAATCAAATGTTCTATATTGGAACTTTTCTTGCATTTTCTCTCAACATTGGGTACTTCCGATTCACAATAAGCATTCTAGCGATAAGCTCAAAACCTTTCTAAATATTAAAATCCGAGTACCTCTTTCTTCCCAATCTCTTTGACCATCAAATGAACTAAAATTTTGATGGGAGCGAAACTGTAATTGTCCCTCAAGGTAAGGTCGTAAGGATACTACAGTAAACTCAAAATCAATAAAAAGACTCGTAAATTTTTAAATGTCATGCTCGTGTATATTTCATGCGTGAAAGATCTTTAATGAAACTGTACATTAACCAGACAAGACTTAAAACAGCAGTTTAATAGTGCACAATGGGAACATCTAAGAGTAAAACATACCGCATGAAGGCGGGCAATCTTAATATTTTTGTCCACAGCATCAACTCCCATGACGGTAGCTCCCATTCGAGCCAAAGGCTGAATTAAGAGGGAAAATGAGATGTGCGTATATATCTTGCAGTATGGTTACACGTATATGTGTGTGTGCGCGCGCATGCGCTCATTTACATTGGGTGTCGTTGCCAAGCCATACGTTTCAAATAGGCAAATAACTATATTCACAGGAGAAAAGTAATCTGCCATATGAAAATGTAAAAGTGAACTCAATCGAGTACTAAGCTTGAAGAATGCATACCTCAGTTAAAATTCCCCCTCCACAACCAACATCGACAAACTTTAATCCTTCAAAAGGTCTAGTGCAATTTGGATCCTTTCTGATACAACGAAAAAAGGTTTAGCTTCCAGGGATACAACAAGAGTAAAAAGTGCATGTAGAGCAGTGTCAAGATGTACATAATACACTGTGTGAATAACAATGCACCATCTCAAATCAGAGTAATTCACTCGGTTTGAGCCACACATTGTGTTGGTGTTATGTGCATTTTAATATTAAAATTATAATATTAAAGTGCATTACCTTTTGTGATGTTAGATGCTATAAATTGGCAAGAAAGTGGTCACTATCTTTGGTATAACTCATATAACCACTAATACCATGGTCTACTACTAATTACTCACTAAAACTTAAATTTATAACCACCAACCCCTATTCTAAAATTTTATTACCTCTCAGCCTTGTTATTTATTTTATAGAAGAAATTCTACACCTGTAAATAATGGTGTTTATTTCTTGTGTTAGGGTACGGGAAAAGTGTCGTAGTGTACATGAAAAAGTGAGGTTAATGAAGTGAAAAAAAAGAGTTGAGAGAAAGAAGAAATCTAATTCTCCAACTTATTCTCTACAACAGAGAATATTATTTTGTTGAAGGAAGGTGTTCATTTTTTGTGGAGCTTTGGACTCAATAACTTGTCTAGAATTTGTTCGAGTCATACAACATTGTCGGGCAGGATACTCTTGAAAGGGACAAGTCAAGAGTGTTACTGCTGGACCGGTGAAGATTCTATCACAATGGGCTTGAATCTCCTTAAAAAGAGCGAGATATCCGCGCCTAAGCTGAAAGAATGTTTATTTATTTTTCTTCATCTTATTTTTCAACTATATTCACCAACACATTGTTAGGACGTTGATACGCTACAGATAGCTTCTTATATAAAGACATGCACTTCTGAGAGTTTTCGAGTAGAGCCAAAGGCAGGGATAATTTGATTTTCTGTTTTTTAATTTTAAGTGCAAATTTTGTAGTAACTTTTTCTAGAAAGTATAACGGACAATAGGAACCAATTGGCTGATTACCCTATCTGAAAAGGTAGGGGCTTTTTACACACAAATTGCAAATAAGGGAGGTCAATGTACTAACGAACTCTAAAAACAGCTCAGCATGATTTTTTTAAAACAAGCATGAAAAGAAGGCTGCTAATATACTATAATAATTACCTGAAATGGCGACAAAGAGAGGACCTAATGAAAGCAAGTCTTGTAGGGTTCATCATATGTAATGGCTTAAACGGTCCTTCTGCATCCCACCTGATTTTAAACTCAAATTCAGTACCAAAAACAACTATGCCTCAATTAGAAGAAAAAATTGCGGAACTTTATATGGTACCAGGTCTCGGAAATGGCGGAGAATTTAGCAAGTTCAAATTCATTGAGAGAACTTGTAGAGGTGGTGGAGGGATTAGGGGATGGAGGTGGTGGAGGATTTATAGGAGTTGGCTGAGAAACTTCCGAATAAGATCGCCATTTTACTTGATTATGTAACGAAGGGAAGTTGGAATTGGGATCTCTCAGTTTATTATTAAAACGAGCATCGCTGAGTTGAGAGATTCTGCATATGGATCTCAGTCGGTTACGAACGAGTTTCGAAGCCATGGCTGACGAGCTCGAAAATATGGTGTAACGTGTTGCTTATAGGACAACAGCTTTGTCACAACACTTTTGTGTTGCACAGTCAGGTGACCCCGTCATCATTGGGCCTGATTGGGTCTTTGGCCCAAACTTGTTTTCTTGCGCCATCAAGAAATTAATAGAGAAATTTTAACAAATCACTATTGTTTAGTGGTTATTAGCTAGTTATAACTATCATTTATAATATTACATTCTAAAAGATTATGTTTTTAGTTTTTAGAGTGTATTCGATGTATTTAAGCTACTATATTCATGAATACAATAGCATTTCTCGCGTGAAACATGAGATTACAGCTAGACAGATTATTGTATTCGACTGTATTCATGGCGTGAAACAATGGATTACAGCTAGACAGATTATTGTATTCACGATATGTATTTGTGAATACAATAACGTAAATAGCGCAATTCATGGTCTATTCAGCTGTTTTTAAACGGAAAGTGAATCAATTAACACAAATAGACTCCTAATATAACTTAACAAACTCAATTATAAATCTGAACACATAAATTATATTAATTAAAAAAAAATACGAATACAATGAAATACATGGAATACAGCGAGATACATTGAAATACAATGGGAAAAAAAAAGACAATGAAAAACATAGAATACAGCGAGATACATTGAAATACAATGAAAAAAACGGTAACAGACTCTTCAAGTTGCTCGGCCCCAAATTATTATATTTGACTGTATTCACGATATGTATTTGAATACAGTAACGTAAATAGCGCAATTCATGGTCTATTCAGTTGTTTTTAAACGAAAAGTGAATCAATTAATACAAATAGACTCCTAATATAACTCAACAAACTCAATTATAAATCTGAATACATAAAGCCATCTGAATACATAAATTATATTAATTAAAAAAAATGAATACATTCATGGAATATAGCGAGATAATGAATACAATAAAATACATGGAATACAGCGAGATACATTGAAATATAATGGGAAAAAAAGATAATAAATACAATGAAATACATAGAATACAGCGAGATACATTGAAATACAATGAAAAAAACGGTAACAGACTCTTCGAGTTGCTCAGCACCAAAACTCCGAATACAACGAGATACATTGAAATACAATGAGAAAAAAGGTAGCAGGCTCTTCAAGTTGCGCAACACCAAAACTCTGTCGTCTTTGTTCAAGAATAACCCTAATGTCGTCTCGTCGATAGCAGATTTCGACAAATTTTCACTTTGTTTCCATCGATAACCGGTGAAACGAAATTGCTTTGATTGCCGGAGATTTCAACGGAGGAATGGAATCAGCCGACGTTTTCGGCATCATAAATTTCAAAACTTTGCAATTCAAATCCATGGCAAAGAGATGAGATTCGAAACTGTACAAACAAAAATACCTTTGAGAAGCTCTGTAAAAGTAGGCACCACGCTATCAAACGAACAAGAACTTCTGGAACTAAATTTCTTTGCCGCCTAACTTTCGCAAATTACTGTTATAGCAGCATTACAAGATTGCTATATGTGCATTGATAAAAACAATAAAAGACGATGTGGGTGAGAGAGAACTTCAGTTGCAGAATCATGTTTTCTGGGAGAGATAATAGCGTGTATCAAATTAGAGAGAGAGAACCTGGAGAGAGAAGTTTACATCAAATACGATAATTATGTGAGAGAAAAATAATAATTAGCGTATATAGTGGCTTTAGGGTAGGAGTTAACCATAAATAGATATTTTGCTATAAACATTAAAATTTAGCTATAGAATATAATTTTTTTAAATGGTATTTATTTAAAATAAATAAGGTCTTAAGCTTTGCTATAGGAGGTAAAAATTCCAAATTAATAAGGGTAATCTTATGAATGTCCCAAATAAGATCTAACTTACCAACCCCTAGTCATTAATCATAGACTTACTAAAACTAGCCAAACACACAAAAAAATTAAAAAATTCAAATAAATAAGGATTTTTTCTCCTAGAATCACAAGCAAAGATCTCTTTCCATATTTTTAAGCGTGATCAACAATATTAGATGCAAGACGGAAAGAAATTTTATGGATGAGGTAGCTAACAAGACGATGTGTGTGTATATATAGTATATATATTCGAAAACATATAGATAATTCAATATATTCGAAAAATCTAAGCAAAAAAAGATCTTTTTAAATGGATATAGTTGAAATTTATTGAAAACATATAAATAATTCAATATATAAATGTTGAGAAGATCGGAGGTGATTTGGATTTATTTAGTATAAAAATTTTAAAATCACATGTATGGATATACACATTTGATACAAAGGGCCGTTGTTTTGGCCCCCCTCACCTTGCCGTTGATTTAAGGAAAGCCTTAAACATTTTCTTCCTGATATTACGGCTTGGGTATTTAAGGAGAGGGAAGAAGTGGCCAAGGGACATTGCTAGTCTACAAAGGGCATTTGCACTATTCAAGGACTGGTTTGCCCACGTGAGGGTGTGACATTTACTGTGTTTTCTTCTTATAATAATAATGTGTCTATGTAAGGACGAAATGGTGAGTAATAGTTAGTGGTTTGTATTTATAGCAGCCAATAGGCATTCTTTTGCCAAAAAAGTAAATGAGATTTCCCACAAATGCTTTGCGACCTGTATTGTGTTCTCTCCAGTTTTTTGTTGTATTTAGCTATCAAGTAACAATCCTTTTCCAAAGGCATAATGTGGCAAAATTGTATATAACATGAGTACAATAACTGATGATTGTTGTACACTTGTGACAAGTGATTGAGTGGACATTACACTCACTCAAATTGGTAAAAGAATGGACTTTTGCTTCTGTTGTTTATCTACCAAAAAAGAAAAGGTAGGTATTATGTTCTTTTCAGAAATATTAA
>ML358825.1:23822-39414 GCA_005239505.1 Nicotiana paniculata | reverse complement strand
TCTATATTCTGAAGCAGATGTAATATTAGAAAGTTGTTGCTCGTTGTCTACTACCACTATTGGTTGTCCTAGATCATGTTGATAATCACTAAATTGTTCTGAAGCTGCTATACTGTCAAGAGATTGGTTGAATGTTGCAGAACGTTGTATTTTTCGACGACAAAATGACAATTCTTGTAGACTGAATAAGTTGTGAGCAAATGTATACAAGTACTGATTTCTTCATCTGAAGTTACAAGCATACCTTTGCTTGTATTTAGTTTGATATCAAACCATATCTTTACGGAATATCTGCTTGAATCAATATTTGTAACTTCACTAATTTTTGCAGGAAAGAATTGGATGATACTTGTTTATTAATAAGAACAAGCTTTGTATCATGATCCAAGTATTTGAAGTCAGTAGTCCACCTCCCATTGAAATTAATTACAACGCAAACTGAACTCATCCTAGAGAAGCATGTTTAGTGTTAAGTATTAGGATAAGAATTTAATTATGAAAAAAGCTGAAGTTTGAGCAAATGAACAATAGAACAAAGCTCTTGAAAAAGCTGGTTAATGTAGGACAAAAGTTAAGCACAAATTATGTTTAACTTGAGCATGCAGGAGAAAATTACATAGCACAGCAGAAAATCTTCAGCACATTCAGTGTTGAAGTATTAGAAAATAAACTAAAAAACTTCAGCATATTTGTGCTGAAGTTTTTGGAAAAGGTCATGACAAATCTATTGTATCCATGAGAAAAACTTCAGCACATTCAGTGCTGAAGTATTAGAAAATAAACTAAAAAACTTCAGCATATTCAGTGCTGAAGTATTAGAAAATGACCTAAAAAACTTCAGCATATTTGTGATGAGGTTTTTCGAAAAGGTCATGACAAATCTATTGTATCCAGGAGAAAAACTTCAGCACATTCAGTGCTGAAGTATTAGAAAATAAACTAAAAAACTTCAGCATATTTGTGCTGAGGTTTTTGGAAAAGGTCATGACAAAACTATTGTATCCAGGAGAAAAACTTCAGCACATTCAGTGCTGAAGTATTAACAAATGAACTAAAAAACTTCAGCATATTGTGCAAGATTTTTGAAAAAAGTCATGACAAAACTATTGTATCCAGGAGAAAACTTCAGCATCTGAATGTGCTGAAGTATTAGCAAATGAACTAAAAAACTTCAGCATATTGTGCTGAGGTTCTTGGAAAAGTCATGACAAAATTATTGTATCCAGGAGAAAACTTCAGCATCTGAATGTGCTGAAGTTTTAGCAAATGATCTAACAAAACTTCAGCACAAGATGCTTTGAATGTTTTTCTGCGCTTTTTTAATATTATTTTTTTATAAAGTAAAAAAATACCTTAATTAAAGAAATTTTTTTTGAAAAAACTCGTCAAAAAACTATAGAATACAATACATAACTTAAGCATATTATTAATGCTGGAGTTTAGCAAAAAAAATAAATTGTTTAGCAAATAAAACAAAAAATTCACCCTAAATTTTTTCTAAATAAACCGAAACTTTAGCAAAAACTACAACATATTATGCAGTCCAAAACTACAGCATCTCACGTATCATGAACATCAGTCAGATTCGAAAACATTACAATTTGAATTTTTGAATTTGAGTCTGGTTCAAATTTTTGGTTTGGGAGAGGAGATCTGAGAAGAGACGGAGTGATGGAGGAGGATCGGTGAAGTGTTTTGTGCATCATTCAAATATGAGAAGAGACGGAGTGTTTTGTGCGTGATTCAAATATGAGAAGAAACGGAGGTGCGTGATCTTTATATGTTATGTCAGGGATAGAATGGTCATATTAGTGTGAATTTTTTGTCAGCTGGCTACCAAATCAATAATTTTTAAAAATATGATATAGGTTAAAAGGTGGCTGCTATGTAGGATATGACCGCAAATCGCCCGGTCCAGCTTGATGAGATAGAAGCCCAAGGACAAAAGGAAACAACATCAAAGGCCCAAGGCGTAGGTTAGTCGAGCGATAGTGATAAAGCGCCCCCTTTTCCCCTTCTCAGCGTAATAAAAAGGAATTTTTTCTTTATGAAAAAAGTTGTTTTTTCTTGTGTAGTTATTTGAGAGAAGATATTATATCAGAGATTATACTAAAAATAACTTCATGAATTGAAGTTTATAAAAGACATGTTCGGGTTGTTCCAACAAAAATCGTAGAAAATTAATAGGAAACTATTAGAGATACATTTGAAGCTCGAACACCCCTAATCCAACTGAAACAGAAACAGAAACAGTATCCTCAACATAATAATGATCAAAAGCTACAGTACTCACCTTAAGCGAACAGAAACACTTCACTTCAAGCAAATAGGAACACTAGTATCAGACATGAGACATCAACAGGAAGGTCAGAAAGCCATAGATTACCAATAAGATTAAAATAATCGCCAACGTAAATGTTCTTCTATTCAGATTCTACTATGAACTTACATATGTAATTTACGGTTGACACTAAGATGCAGCGTCTGTTATATAACCCTCTTTCAACCCTCGGGCATACTGTCCTATAACTTTGTTTCCAACTAAATTCCAGTGTTTTTCTTCCATATACCAATCCATCGTAGATATTATCAATCACGTTATCAAGTGCAAACTCAGGACAGTACATGCTCTCAATCAACGGGTACCTGCTATCCCAAAGATAAAAGAGTTCCGAATTCCGATAATCAACATCAGCGACACCACCAGAACATAGATATTAAAGACAATATTTACATGAACAAACGTGTAAACCGATATTACACTGATTCCAGAAAAATGTTTATTTCTGCTATCACAGTGGCAAAACGAACTGCTAATGTTAATTGGCTAAGTTAGATCTGTACAAAGTTCTATCTCCTCTAGAACACCTAGCTCAAATTCTCTAATACAAAAACTTATAGAGAATAAGCTGGCTGTTGATGTGGGAGGGGCAACTATAAATGCCCAACAGCAAGAAAAACATACACAAGTTTTCCGAACTTTAACAACTCTGTCTTATTGTCCTTCGTCAGATCAAATAAGAACTCCAGAGAACTAGCAAGAGAACTCTCGAAAATATGACAATTCACATTTCAGCTCTGCCAACTAGTGACAATATTACGTTGTTGCTTGTAGCATCTTTTAACCGGGCAATGTTTTAGACCCCAAGTTCAGAGTCCAATTCCATAAGCGCAAGGTCATCCAAACTGAAGTTGAGATCTTCTTCACGGCCTGGTTTCAGAAAATCAAATCCATAATCGACTCCTATAGGTGCCTGCTGCTCCATTTGCTGCGTACTTCCCAACAGTTTATGGTCTGCATTCTGCTGCTGAAATGACGAATTTGAGAGCTGATTGTCGTTATAGGCATATTGCTCTTTTTGACCGGCAATTGAACCAAAGTCTTGCATAAAAGCTGGAGCACCCGCAGGGGCAGAATCTAACATGCCCAGCAGCTCTTCTACATCAAACATCTCATCCCAATTAAGGTTGTCCAGATAATCACGGCCAAACTTGAGCATATCTTGATCGATACTTTCTATACTTGTAGGGTCTTCCTTAGCTTCAACAACGCTCATCTTGCTCTCGGCTTCGTGTTTCTCTGAAGTCAATGGTGTGGAAGCTTCATGGATGGCTGTTGTCACGCCATCAATTCTTGATTCACCTTCTCCATTTTCGAATTTTATCTCAGAGATACCTTTCTGTTCACCAGCTGGACACACCTCAGATAGACTAGAACCAGCCGTGTCAGATGCAGATGTAGTTGCCCCAGAAGAATCAGCCTTGGAAGACTCCTTTGACGAAGGGTAGTTGGGAAGATTAAGCCTTGCGGAAGGACCATACATAGCTCTAGCAGCTTCATCATAGGCAAGAGCAGCTTCAATTGCTGTGCCAAAAGTACCCAACCAGAGCCTACTGCCTCTATTGGGTTCCCTGATCTCAGCAACCCATTTTCCCCATGTCCTTTGCCTAACACCTCTGTAATTACAACGCGAATTTTCAGGTCCTCCTTTACCCTTCATACACCCCTTCTTTGAACCTTTGGCAGGAACTTTTCGCACTGGCTTCCCTTCATCATCAACACAGTCTAGCTTCTGGTTATACTCTTTCCACTTAGCTAGCGTCTCTTCCACATTCTTTGTTCCATCCCTTCTACTCCTTGATTTCCTCTTTCGAGAACAATCCAGGGGCAGAGAAGTCATTTTAGGAGCCTGATCCAGAATAGCCGTCTTTTGATTTCTGTAGGCAACAAAAACCACCGTCAGATACAATTGTTCACAAAATAAGCAACTCTGTATCCCAACTGAGCAACATGCAGGAAAAATAATTCAACCAACATATCCACCGGTTTTTATTTATTTATCTATTTTGCAAACCCTACTTTCTCTAGGTTTTACACCTATTAGGAGTACAATCCAAAAGAAAAACCCTACTATACCCTTAAACATTAAGGGTTAAAACCAAAACCAGAAAATAATGAACCACATGATTTCACTTATCGCACATTTCAACAAACAGAAGAGAGACCTAACTTCCTCTTAATACCCAGAAGTGTGAATCATAGCTACTTTCGGCTCTAATAACATATACATATAGAAAAGAAGATCAATGTAACAGAGAAAAGGAGCAAGAAATAAAATTCCACCTAACCAAACTAATCAAATATTAAGAAACAATATTGAAACCAAAAAGCCTAAGAAATAAACCAGTATTGAAAACGTAATTCCAATAACACCAAAGTGAAGAAAAGGAATGAGATTAACATACCTCTCAGAATAATCAGAAGACATGCACTAACAATCGCCTTTTTTAAAGAACCTCTACAATCAAGAACCGTGCTTGTTTCACGAAAACCTAGCTTTGTTCTTCTTTGTTGTCTTTGTATTTTCTTCTTCTTGGTCTCTGGTTTATCAAATTGCTCTGTTGGTTGAGTTTGGTTTTTGGAGTGTGGTTTATTAAAGATCTTTTGTACACGATGATAATCAAAAATCCATTAGTAACATAGCTAAATGCCTATTTATAGCCTTCTCCAGATATTTCTAGTACTTTATATTTTTATATTTAACTCCTCTATATGGTGACGTGGCAATCGTTTAGTCGAGTCGTGGATTTTGAGACACCGCATAATTCAGCACGTGTCACCTGAAGCTTCGGGAACCACTCGCTTAACTTTTTCTTTGTGCCATTAGATTTCCGATTTTGACCTCTGAAAGTTTCTATTTGACCTCAATCTTTTAGCTTAATTTCTATTATGCCCTTAGTTCGCGATCGGTCTAAATCCTTCGCCACTCTTGTATTAGCTAGCTGCCCAAAACTGTAATTCCAACTACCAAACTAACAGGAGCCAGCAGTTTTGCAAGTTGCAAGTGGATACTTTTGACATTAATAATCACAATTCACATGCATAATCAAGTGTTATTATTCCACTTGGGTCAATAAAACATTACTAAAACCAAGTTGGGGATAGACAGACTGTCCAAAGTAAAACATCTCGAAGCCCAAGAGGAGCCCTTAAATGGAAAGACATGTTATTCAAAGTCGATCGGAAAAGAGGTTTTGGTTCAAATGTTACAAATGTGTCCCTTAATTACAATGTGGTAGCGGTAATTTCAGGTGTAAATAATGAACAAAAAAAGTTAAAGAATAATGCTAACCTGAATATATTCAGTATAGGAAATATGTGTATGTATATACAGAGGGGGACGGGGGCGATATTTATCTTCTATGTTTTCAATTTTCTATTTAGTTCTTCTAAATGAACAACGCCAAGGGCAAAACAAAACACCGTCATCCATTACGCCGCAATATTAGAGCAGTCAGCTCAGTAGATTCTTTAAGTCTAACGCATACATCAATGTATTACCTAGATGACACGTGGCGCACATGCAGAGTTGGAGGGAGTATCTATTCGTCCCTACTTAATCGTTAGCAAGAACGTCCATACTGGTCGCTCCGATCGCCAAGCATGCCTCCGTGGCACTATCACAACCTCGCAATATATTCTTATATTCGATCCGTTTCAATTCAAATAATATACTCCTTCCTTCCATCCTAATTTACGTGAATCTGTTTTACTGTGCACTATATGAATCAAAATTTGTCCACAAAATCGACATGATATAGAAGCAATAGGGAGTCGACTGAATCGCTCCCACGCTCGTAGAGTACGACCTTGCTAACTATCTCGGCTGTGCTCAAAGTCAAGTTAATGATGAGCTCGAACGACGAAAAGACAGCCAAAAGGTAAAAAGGAAAAAGTAGGACCAATGAAGATCTGCTGGTAAAAGAACACGGAACAAATGAGAATGCGAGAAGTATAAATAGGAAGGGAGAGAACAAAGCAAAGGGGAGGATTTGGGGTAAGAAGAAGGGGAACATAAAGGAATCTTTAACAAGACTAAGGACGGAGATTCCAGTAGCTGACGAGGAAAGACCTCACAGCTGCCCCAACTGAGATAAATCACATAAGTATCAATGGCATCGTTCTCTTTTATGATTCTTACAAGCGCCGAACATTGCTCTAAAGATGTAAGCTTATCGTTTTATATTTGATATCTATTTACAAACCAGAAAACAGAGTGAACACTCGATTTTGTATGATTATTGCGGGTCACTTCATCTAGATCTAAAGTTAATTATCTTTGCCTAGGATTAATCATCTACTTTCCTCAGTAAATCTCTCATAAAGGTATTTATTACATTTTTGGTAAAACAATTTGGCGCCGTCTGTGGGGATTTCTTAGCCAAATTTCTAGTTTCCTTTAGATATAGGACTGGTCAAAACACCACTCCCCTGCTGTCGTGGCCTCACAACCACGAGGCACGCATCACCTTGTAATAGTAGGAGGGAAATGGTCAAAGTAACAGCCCAGCCTGGGTCGGATCTCCACCTAAATCCGATGCCATACTCAACGTCTTAGCCCAACTCGCACTTCTACCTCCTAAGGAGAGACGGTATCCTGCTATGTTACCCTTCGAAAATTGTGCACATCATGCCTCATATTCGCACCTATATGCACTAGATGATTTGTGAATAAAGTTTGACATGTTTCCCTTGTTCACGCATATCAGACGGGTTCGGACTGGGACTCGGCCCAATCGCTCAACGAGCAATGCGCAAAACCAACACGCGAGAAACCTAGATGCGGTTAACGGCGGGGCCCAGCGCGGTTACCCAACCTGAAACCACTAGTCGAGCACGAGATGAAGCGAGCAACAGCCCAGCGCCACTCCTCCTGTCGTCGACTTGCCGAATCGAGGTAAATTTCGTTTAGATGTAACGTACCACGTTCTTTCATCGATACGAAACAGGTACACAAGCGTTCTCCAATGAAAGAAAAATTAAGCGAACTGGGGCTCGCCATGAAGCGCGGCATCCTCCAACAGAAGCAAAATCAAGCAAACTAGGACTCGCCATGAAACGCAGCCTCCTCCAATGAAAGCAAAATCAAGCAAGCCGGACTCGCCACGGTACACGCGTAAACGATACAATGACAAGCGACGTTCTCCCAGAAATGAAACAACGAGTAATAATTTCGACCTCGCTCGAATCACACCCCTACGACCGTTGACCATCGCCATAAGAAAAGAAAGTTCGACCTTGCTCGAATTTAACAACGGTTTATAAATTCGACCTCGCTCGAATCACACCCTTACGGTCGTCGGCCATCTCCATAAGAAAAGAAAGTTCGACCTCGCTCGACTTTAACAAAGGGTTATAAATTCGACCTCGCTCGAATCACACTCTTACGGCTGTCGGCCATCGCCATAAGAAAAGAAAGTTTGACCTCGCTCGACTTTAACAACGGGTTATAAATTTGACCTCGCTCGAGTCACACCCTTACGGCAGTCAGCCATCGCCATAAGAAAAGAAAGTTCGACCTCGCTCAAATTTAACAACGGGTTATAAATTCGACCTCGCTCGAATCACACACTTATTGCCGTCGACCATCGCCATAAGAAAAGAATGGTCGACCTCGCTCGACTTAACGACGAGTTGTAAATTCGAACTCGCTCGAATCACACCCTTACGACGATTAGCCATCGTCTCGAAGCCCAAACGGGTTAATTCATCGCTCCTCCTGTCGTCTACTCGACCCAGGCTGATGAACTGACTAGGTAGATGGAGAATTTGTCAAATGTGTATGTTGAACAAAGTACGCAATACTCGCCAAAGAAGTGAACAAACAAAGCAATACATAGCATTTCGTCACACAACTCCACATTTCTACACTTCACCGACATTCGACTTCGCTCGAATTATTCATGTTCGACCTCGCTCGAATTATTCACATTTGAACTCGCTCGAATTATGCACATTCGACCTCGCTCGAATTATTCACATTCGACCTCGCTCGAATTATCCACATTCGACCTCGCTCGAATTATCCAATTTCGACCTCGCTCGAATATCCACATTCGACCTCGCTCGAATTATCCACATTCGACCTCGCTCGAATTATCCACATTCGACCTCGCTCGAATTATCCACATTCGACCTCGCTCGAATTATCCAAATTCGACCTCGCCCGACTTTACGATGGTCTACTGTTTCGACTTAAATATAAAAATCGGAACCAGCCTCGCCCGAGATGGAAAATTTGGGGTCCGAGTGACCTCACTCGGACTCATACGGCGGACTCCCAACTAGAAGATCAGGGACTCATCGCGGAGAAATTCGAAAGTCAACACAAAATCACGCATATGCAACATGCGAAAGAGAGGGAAAAGAAGAATAAAAAAATGCATATAAATACAAAGGCAAAGCATTTGTTTCATTCAAACGTGCGAGCGCCACAGCCGCGCCTTACAAGAAGCTGAAACAGGCCACCTAGAAAAGAAATGAAAATAAACAAAGAAGAATACAAAAAGAAACTGAAACAAAGCTAAGTATGAAAGCTACTGCAACACTTCACTCGACATCGTCTCCATCGCTTCTCTCCCCATCATCATCTTCATGAGGCGCATCCCCAGCATTGACGCCCTTACCGACGTCTGGTGTCGCGGGGTCGTAGCCACAGTTGACACGAGCCTCACGCGCCTTCACCCGATCATCTTCAAAGGCAGCCTCAGAAACATTCCTCGCTTCCCACAAACCCTTGTATATATCCTGTCGGGCCTCAGCATAAACCCATAACTCATGCAAGTGGCGAGGGGAAGAAGCGGAGACAGACTCAACCTAAGCCAACAAGCGCACCTTTTTGGCCTGAAGGGCCGCGACCTGGTCTCCCAAACTTGAAGCTTCCCGATCAATCTCACTGATATGCTCTTCGAGCCTGGCCTCCCTCAATGTGGCCATCGCCTTCTCAGACTCCCACTCGGACCTGAGGACGCGGATGGTGTCGTCTAGTGCCGCTGCTCTCACCAAAGTCGATTCTCGAGCACGCTCGGCCATCTCCAACACGACCACTTTTCCCTCCAGGTCGACCAATTTCTACGTCCACTCCACACTGAGAGCCTTCACCCTGACCGAGTTCGGCTTGCAATGAATGCACCCTGCCCTGAAGGTCCTCACATTCCGCGGTGACCCCTTTGCCCACCTCAAGCTCCTCGTTCTTAGCATGTAGAAACTCTTCCAACTCACTGTACCTACGGTTGGAACACACCAAATCCTCATCCCTCCTCTCCAACTCCTCCCTGTTAGACTGGGCGCCAACACCCGCTCTAAGCCGCTCACGTAACTCACGACATCTGTCACGATACCGCTGATATTTCTCGACCATCTTAAAAAAACTTCAGTCCGCGTCTCAGCCCTACGAGCACTTTTAACCTCCATAATGTAAGTCTGCGAAGAAGGAAGAAAATGTCAGAAAAAATAAAGGTTCACGAAGCGAAGACGAAATAGGAACTTACCCTTAAACCCATCGCGACTATACCACGCGACAGCTAAGAATCGCTGATCAGTTGAAGAGCTCCGCTCTCAGCAGCAGAACAGAGAAGATCAAACTGCGGCACCAACTCCACCGTATCTTGCAACAAATTAAGGTTCGACAGTATCTCAAGAATACGGGAAGGCCCCCCAGCCATTACCAATGTCATGGTAAAGCCCTCCTCAAATATCCTCACGTCCTCAAGGTCGAGGTCAGATTCAGTCTCATAGTCTTCGACTACGGCGTTCTTCCCTCTCTCTTCAGCCGGCGGAGGAGCACGATTCTGCCTGAATGATAAGGGTCCGCTATTAATAATAGCGGCCACCTCGGATCCCCGAACCTCTGACGCGCTAGCCTCCCGAACTCCCTCTGCAGTTCTCACCTCCACCTCCTGGTCGACCCCTTCCCCAACCTCAAGAGTCGCCGAAGCGGGGCCACCCCACAAAGACGTCTCAGCAACAGGGGACTCGTCCAAAATTATCCTCCGCCTTTTCGACGGGGCCTCCTCGCTGTCGACAAGGGAAGATACGCCAAACAAACGAACTGCCAAAATCGGAGTCTCTGGCTGGGGAGCAAACTCCAAAGGCACATCTTCGGTCGCGGTCGTTCCCCTATTGATGATTGGGTCCTCCATGACGTCGCCCGTAGAAGTTACCGGCATAGGCCGGGCCAAGGCCGCCGGCTGGCGGAACGCTAGCGGGGGAGCCCTTGCCCTTCTTTTCCCTCTCCGATCTGTCAAAACAATACACAACTCCACGTGAGTACAAAACATAGAGTAAGACAAAAAGCACGATCATGGCGGGGACAAAATGACTTACTCACGGAAGGTCGGCGCCCGAACCTCTCATGGAAGTGCGCCCACTCGTGCATCTCCACGGTGTTGGGAAGAACTGACGCCACCCATTCGCGGATGTCACCAACTAGCGTAGGAGGAGACCTTTCCGCTGCAACAAAAATAGCATGAGTAAATGAACAGCGGCCTTCTAGGAAGATTATAGATATGGATAATTAATCGACCTAACAGAGAGAGAAAAACAAAGGAATACTTACGAGCGAAGTTCCACGTCTCGGGGAACCCGGCGGGGTTAGATACCAGATGTTCCGTGCGAACGAAAAAGAAACTCTCCTAAAGACGGCGGTTGGTCCTGTCGTCCATCTCGATCACCAGGCTCTTCGTGCCCCGACGACGGAGATGCAACATAGTCCCCACTAGAAGTGGGGAGTGAAGAGATGCATTATATGCCGGAGAGAAACACCACGGCCGCCCAACTCAACATATTTAGTAAGCATCAGAAAAAGCTTCTATATGTACGGGGTGAGCTGAGTCGGGCACACTTCATAAAAGCGGCAGAAGTCTATAGCCAGTGAAGGAAGAAAGAGCGTGTACCCAATGACGAAAGGGTATGCGTAGAAGGAACAATACCCTGGGCGATGCAAGTGAACTACGTCACCTCCCGCAGGGACAAGTTCTATGTGCTCCGGGATCCTTCACTTAAACTTAAAGGTAGCTAATACCGCAGCATCCATCACCGAGAGCGGCGACGCAGGCTCATCCTTGGTGGGATGATCGAAGTCATTCCGTGGTTTCCCTGAGCGGGGCACCACCTCATCCACAATTGGAAAACTCTCGTCTTCCACCAGAGTCAACTCCTCCTTAAGAGAGGCGGCGACATTCTCAGTCGCCGGAGCATTGACAGTAGGGTTGGGGTTCGAAGAAGAATTAGCCATTGCGAATAATGACAGACACTGAGAGTGTAGGAGATGATAAAAATAGTTACAAGGACTATTCATGCTCTTGGAAGATATGAACAAGCAAGATGCAGCGGGGAATCTCAAAGGGTTTTTCTTGAAAAGATTTGGTTGTTGTCATACCTAGATGAAAACTCCCCTATTTATAGATTCTGAAGTGCCGGTTTACGGAGATGAAGCGCCACCTTTTTCAAAAAGCAACGAAAGGGTCACGAGAAACGAGGCAACGCTCACCACACAAACGTGCATCATAATGACACCTGATGAATTAATGTCACTTAAACGGACACACGTCTGATGATTCACTCAAAACGACGCGCATTCGCCTCACCAAGGAATGCTTGCCCATCACTCAAGGCTGACCTCGACATCCGAGGCGACGAAGTCCGCCAGTCGTACTCGCCCAAAAATGATCAAATGTTCGTATTTCGACATTTGAAGTAACCAAATCCGCCTATCGTGCTCGCCTAAAGGCGACCCCAACAGGCGGAGGGACTAACTGTGTGGGTCAAAATCCGTCCACAAGGTCGACAAGATATAGAAGCAATAGGGAGTCGACTGAGTCGCGCCCACGCTCGTAGAGTACGACCTTGCCAACTATCTCAGCCGTGCTCAAAGTCAAGTTAATGATGAGCTCGAACGGCGAAAACATAACCAAGAGGAAAAAAGGAAAAAACAGGACCAATGAAGAACCTGCTGGTAAAAGACCACTGAACAAATGAGAATGCGAGAAGTATAAATAGAAAGGGAGAGAACAAAGCAAAGGGGAGGATTTGGGATAAGAAGAAGGGGAACAGAAAAGAATCTCTAACAAGACGAAAGGCGGAGATTCCAGTAGCTGATGAGGAAAGACCTCACAGCTGCCCCAACTGAGATAAATCACATAAGTATCAATGGCATCATTCTCTTTTATGATTCTTACAAGCGCCGAACATTGCTCTAAAGATGTAAGCTTATCGTTTTATATTTGATATCTATTTACAAACCAGAAAGAAGAGTGAACACTCGATTTTGTATGATTATTGCGAGTCACTTCATCCAGATCTAAAGTTAATTATGTTTGCCTAGGATTAACCCTCTACTTTCCTCAGTAAATCTCTCATAAAGGTATTTATCACATTTTTGGTAAAACAGGCATGGAGTTTAAGAAAAAAATGAAGACTTTTGAAATTTGTGGTCCTAATTAAGTCAAAAAGGGGCCCATAGTATTGTGTGGTTATAAAAACTTATCATTAAGGGTAAAATTATAAGTTTAAGCTAAATTGTTACCAAATTTAGAAAAAATAGTCATTCTTTTTGGAACGAACCAAAAAGGAAATAAATTCGCATGAACTGAAACAGAGGGAGTAATTTGATTTGGAGAATTTAAGGAAAAAATGAGCCAAAATGTTTGCGTGGATATACAAATTTTTATTAAGGGTAAAATGAAAAGTTTAAACTTAAATTATTTTTAAATATAAAAATATGTCATTTTTTTTAAAACAGAACAATAAGAAAAGTGTGTCATTTAAATAGAAACGGGTGAAATACTTTTTTGCTTAATAGCCTGTTTGCTTGTGCTTTAAATGTTATACTTATAAATAAGATTGCATTTTGTGAATGTACTCATGAGATACTCTTAGCAAGTTTTGCAAGGGAGTTATGAGATGGTCTAATAGAAGTGGGAGGCCAGAATTTCAGAGATATGAGAGGGCATGACCAAGAAATAAAACTTACCAATACCGAACAATATGTACTACGTGTAGTATCGATCTCCCACAGCAAGCTGCATTTCTTTTGACTAGCGTTGTGGATCTTCCGTGGACAGATTTGATTATGCAATGTTATAATAATTAATGGATCATAAATACTGATAGCTGTACTTGTCCCTACTCAATAAATTCCGTCACTCCCTTACTTTAAGGAGCATGAATTATCACCACCAAAGCAGGAAATCCCGTTGGCCTCCTCGACGAAGTCATTGCATATATATTCTATGTATATAGGGTATATGCATGGTGGACCTCTTAAATTACCGGTGCCCCTAAAGTCAAAAAAAGGCTGCATGTTAAAATTGATTGTGTGTATTGCTAAAGCTTCCTAATCGTACTTTTTTTAGGTTTTCCTTGTACTTTATTGATTTCAACTATTGTTTTACGTAGTAGCCAACTTATTCATCTGTATTATTTTATCTTTTTTATATTCAATTATCATTTACTAATTCTTGATCATAAAATTAGCTTAATTAATGTTATTCTTTTTTATGTCCCTCCCTCAAAATCAAAAGCTCCAAACCGTAACTCCTATCTCTACATATTAAAAATTACAAACCCTTCTTCCTCGCTTCGGCAAATAGCAGTATCTAACGATTCCGGCGTTGGCGATTGAATATCTATACTTTGTTGATAATTTATCATAATCACCAAGTTTTTAAAGAGTTACACGCTCAAAATTGTCACTAATAATTAGCATATCTAAAAGCAGTGTCCCTGTTGCGCTCAAATCCTGAGTTCGCCTCTGCACCAAATGATGTGGTGCAGTGGATGACACTACTCTTTCTTTAACCAGAGGTCTCGGGTTCGAGTCCTGAGTTTGAAAAAATTCTTGATAGGGAGTGCTTCCCCCTAAAGGGTCCCTACACGGCAGGAATCCGAATATAGTCGGGATCCAATGCGGGTACCGGACACCGGATAGAAAACCAAAAAAAAAAGGAGCATGAATTATCAGTGGGGTAGAGCGGCAAACAGAGGCATAGTTAGAATTTTGAGTTCATACATTCTGAATTGTAAAAAAGGTAATTTATTGGGGTTTTGATAAATATTTATACTCCCTCCTTTCACTTTTACTTGTCCATTATTCTAAAAATAGATTTTCACATTTACTTGTCACTTTTAGCATATCAAAAGAAGACAATTCTTTTTCCTGCTTATACCCACAATATTAATTACTCATTTCAAATTATTTTCTCAAATTCATTAAAAATATGCATCAATTAATATGAATATCATTGTAAATTATACACTTCATTTATTATTTTTAAGGGGTGTGCATAATTCATAGTGGACAAATAAAAGCAAACAGAGGGAATACAAATTAAATGTATTTTTCAATAAATGTATAAAATCGGGGCCAAAGCTTCTGGGTTCTTTCGAATCCATCAGCAAAACTGTAGGTCCATCCCTAGTGCTGAAATGATGAAAGTTTATTCATCATTAACTAGAGATTTTGAATTCGAACCCTGCAAATAGGGTATGTTTGGTATGAAGGAAAATGTTTTTCATGAAAATTATTTTCCTAGAAAATGAGTGGTTTTATCACTTATTTTTCCTTGTTTGGTTGGTGAATGAAAATATTTTTTCGAAAAATATTTTCTAGTGTTTGATTAGAGTGTAGAAAATATTTTTTAAGAAAATAATATTTTATGCTACTCTCCTCACCCCTTCCCCTTCCCCCAAGTCCTTATGTTTCCTGTGCTCCCTCTCCCCCCAAATACACAATATTTTCAGAACTCTATATTCTTCAAGAATTTAATTCTTCTTCTAAAAATTCACACAAACCAAAAGGAACTAATGTGTTGCTTTACTTTTTTACGCAAAAATAATGTAGATATTTTTGCTCCATAATTGAAAAGAAAATGCTCTTTTTTTTGGTTGAAAAAGAAATTACTCTTTCTACGACATGAAAGTAAAGTACTTATTTTGTTGAAATGAAAGAAAATACTTTTTCTACATCATAAAAAATACTTTTTTTTGAAATGAAAGAAAATACTTTTTCAACATCATGAAAAATACTTATTTTGTTGAAATGAAAGAGAATACTTTTTTCACATCATAAAAAAATATCATGTTTGTTGAAATGAAAGAAAATACTTTTTACTACATTATTTTATTGAAATGAAAGAAAATACTTTTTCTGCATCATGAAAAAAGTACTTTTTTGTTAAAATGAAAAAAAAAATATCGTGAAAAAAAATTACTCTATCTATAACATGAAAAAAAATAATATTAATAATATTT
>ML358825.1:0-23808 GCA_005239505.1 Nicotiana paniculata | reverse complement strand
GTGGGGGTTGGTGGGGATGGGGAATGGGGGGAGGGGTTGAAACAGAGTTTTGAAAAATATTTTCCCTTCTCTTGATAGAGAAAATATTTTCTTCCAATTGGAGGAAAATAGGTTCATGAGGAAAATATTTTCCAAAATATTTAAGCCAACCAAACATAAGAAAATTAGAAAATATTTTTCTTCGTACCAAACACACCCATAGTTTCTTTTGTAGTGACCACTAAAATCCCTCCTCCATAGTGAACAGTCCGTATTAGTTGAGTCACTGGTTCGGCAATCAGATGCTTAGAAAAATAGAGCATTGTTTGACCAAAAAATCTCTAGTTAAACTATTAAATTTATGTAATAAGGGGTTAAATCTAACTAGGATAATGACTCTAGATATTAAGCACAAAAATGTATAGTAGGTAGGATAGATTCCGTATATGGTTGATGATAATAAATGTAAAATACTCTTAAAGCAAGAACGATAAGGGAGATATAACGAACAACAAATGTCAATAAATGAAATTTAAGTAAATAATGAGAATGATCACCCAATAATGAATGGGTTGGACGAATATTTGCCTGGCAATGATGAATGATAGATAGATCCAAGATTCACATGAACAATCCTCAGATTTGATGGAAAAGTGGGGAATCATATGAACAAGAATGTTTGTAAACCCTAATAATACAAATACAGGGAATATTCACTATAATATTCCCCTTTTAGTACCCTGTCCTAACAAATTAGCCGTTACAGGTCTTATCATTAATAGTCAATCTCGACCTTGATCATTGTTGACATCTTGACTTCGATGACCACGACTCATGTCGACACCTTGGTCATTGATCTTGCTACGTCTAGGGTGAGCTCGGTCAATAAATTTCTTTACTTCCATATTACGCTAAATATTCGGAAGACAGATTTTGGCCTATACAGTTAGTTCCTCCTTATTAAGCCGAGCTCGAACGACCTTGATGAGCGGACTCTATTTGTCGTAGTTGACGAAATTAGGCAAGTAAGTTGGGTAGTGGCGCTTTAGGCGAGGTGGAAACATGAATTTTTGTGAGTTGCAAACTTTGGGGACGCATTGTTTCAGATTGACATCATGACATCATATGTCATTATGACGCATTTTCCTGATGTTTTGCGTTGTTTCTTGTGCCTCTTCAGTTTCGATACCTGCGCTGGGAATGTTACGCCCCCGAAATATTACGTCGATATTACGTCCCACATTATTATATGACGATGATGTTGCCTTGCACTACATTACGATGATGTTATGCTTCGCAATGTTAAATTACGACGATGTTGCACCATGTAGTATTGTACGTCGAATTTGTCGTAAGGTAATTGACATCAGTCCAAGGAAAAGATTATTTTAAGATTATAAGTATTGTACTATTTCAAACAAGTGATAAGTAGATTCATGGAGGTGAGAGGGTGAGCGAATCAAAGAAAATGAATTTCGTCGAAATTCTACATTTTGGGGTAAAATACGGGCAAAGCCATAATACCCTGTATCTAAGGACTAGTACCATAGAAAGTACCACATGGCCACAATAGAAGAGTGTGCAAAGTGTATTAAAAGTGAGTAGTATTTTAAGTAATTTGAGATAATTCCTAATTAGGTGGATAATTGAATAATTATTGGCTTAATGGGACAATGCCCCCCGTGGCAGCAAGTAAAGGATAATTGGAGATGAGTAGGCTTTGGGAAATCTATAAGACAACACATGGAAAGAGGTGGCTTAATACTTATCCTACACTTGACTTGGATTAGTACAAATTCTTTATATAAGTTACACAAAATGCCAAAAGGCAAAGAAATGTTATCTTGAATGAACATCAAGAAACCAAGTACGTAAGTGGGTTTTATGAGAAAGCTCGTAAGTGGGTTTTATGAGAAAGCTAAAGCTGTTTTCAATACATGTTGAGAAATGGTCCATCTCCTACAGTGGATACCATCAACAATCTCATGCAAGCGTTAATTGTTGATGGTAGATTAAACGAGCTATATGTTCTGATTCAGGAACTTCAAGATATGGGTTTCAAGATTAGTAAGAGTTCCATTCTTTTGATGCTTGGGGCATTTGCACAAGATGGTGACATATTTGAAGTGAAGAAAATTTACAACAGAATGAGAGCTGCTGGATATTTACCTACCATGCATCTTTATAGACTTAATCAGGTATGTTAAAGCTAAACTCTTCCTTCCTTTTTCATGATCTCGTAGTTACACAAGTTTGATAACGAGGCATAAAGAAAAATTCATGTCCCGAAATTTACGTACATTTTTCCTAGTTTTGTAAGCTACAATATTCTCCTTATCGGGACTTCATATTCAATTGAGTATTTCTTGTCTTCCAACCATGAGAGCAGAGAGTCTATATATACATTATTAAAATATTTTCATTACGATCGAGCTACAATCGATGGGCAGGCCCCTATTTGGCAACCTCTGATCTGATGGTAAGTTATATACCGAGCCTACTGTGGACGAGCGCTTACGAGTGAGCCCAGTTGGTCGAGATACAGAGCCTAGTATGGCCGAGCGCCTATGAGCGAGCCTATTACGGCAGAGCAGTTATATATATACCGAGCCTTATAAGGCTGGACAACTATTTTACTTACTATATTGGGAAAGTTGAGTCAGTATCAGCAGGTAAGCATATTTTCAAATTATCTTTGACTTCAAGTTGCTTTCAGTTATTATATTATCCGTTCAGTTCAACTTCCAGTATATTGCCTTACATACTCGATACACTATTTCGTACTGACATCCCTTTTATGGAGGCGCTGTATTTCATGCGTGCAATTTCAGATAGACAGAAGGGTAGACCTCCTCATTAAGTATTGCCCGAGTTCAGCTTGATCGGTAAGCTCCATGCCTTTCGGAGTTGCCGGGTCTAGATCCTTATGTACATCTTGTATATATACGTATATATGTTATGAGTAGTTCGGGGAGTTGTTCCGATCATAGTATATGCATCAGTAGAGGCTTGTAGACATATCCTGTCAGTTAGTGCAGTATGTTGGGCTTGCAGGCCTTGTATGTATATTTGGTTGGTTTGTCAGCTGTAATAATTATGACGGCCTTGTCGGCCCAGTTTTATATTGACATTTAATCAGCATTCGTAGTTGTATTGTAATGTGGACCATGGCCAATGTATGACATCATATGTTCAGAGTCCCTTAGTTGCAAGTTGGTACGCAAGGATAGGTGAGGCACTGGGTGACGGTCTCGTCCCCCAAGTTCGGGGCTTGACAGAGTGGTATCCGAGTAGTTCTGTTAGGGAATCTACAAGCCGTGTCTAGTAGAGTCTTGTTTATGGGTGTGTTGTGCACCAAACTTATAAGCAGGAGGCTACCGGGCCTTTAGGGCTGTCACTCTTTCTTCTTACTCTAGATCGTGTGGTAGAGCTCACTTATAAGAATTCAAATTCCGAACTTCTATTTTATTCGTAATAAGATGATGCCTACATTCAGAAAGAGGATCGATAAGAGATGTAGCTTTGGAAGTGTTGAGTTAGAGGAACTCAATTTTTGCATCATGCTTATGATGAGTAAACATAAGGTCTTTAGTAGATCATATGTGTGTAAGCTCCTTGGTAAAGATCTCTAAGGCAAAAATACTTATCCACTCTTACGGTAAAAAGGAATAACATAATCGGAAGGAAGACACAAGTTTCAACAAGTAAAAGAAGCAAGGTGAAGAAGGGTACGAGGTACCCAGTTAATAAAGATTATCATTATTTACCATTAAGGAAGGGAGATATAAGCATTTTGAATTACCTTCAATAGTAACAGAGGTATGTACAATTGGTCACACCTATTCCAGTTATGCCCTATGGGGGTTAACATGAGTAGCATAAGAGGAGGACGGGATATGAGGATCCGACTGGGGTTAGAGTAACCCAAAACGATTGATGGATTGTTTGCGTTAGTTGATATTTCCGAAGGATAATGTGCTAATAGATCTCCTTGTGAGACACCCAGATGGTGCACTCTAAAATATTATAGCTAGATGTGGGTACTACAAAGATAGGCACTGGAAGCCTTGAAAGGATAAATATTATCTTAGTGTGGCTCCCGTCTCTAGTAGAGCGAGAATGTTAGGCAACCCAAAGAGCCAATGGATGGATCAAGGGGCGCTAAAAGCAAAAATAATGTCTTGTTCGAGTTTTCAGAATAAAGTGCTAGCCATAAATGTTAGCGGGAAATAAGAATAGAGGCAATGAAGCATTATGAGTAAGATATGATATATAGATGACAACGGTAGATTAAAAAGATGACAGTATTACAGAGTCTATACCCAAGTGAGGGAAAAGATGAGAGGTGCCAGGCCTGGAGACAACAAAAGAGTATAGGCCATAAAGTCATATCCTCATTTCAAGGAATAAGTTCGTGACTCTAACGTGATTAACAGAAGGAAAAGTTAGACCCTAGAGTAATATAAACCAGTATGGGCTAGTGAACAAGATAAGTTAAACATGAATTAGAGACCAAGTGATTTGATAACAGTCGGCATCATGACAATTTCAGAGGTTAGACTCCGGCAATAATAGAATGGACGACAAAAGAATACCCTTTAAAGGTCATTCAGGAAGACACTTCCCTAAATCAAGCAATGTGAGTAAAGTTAAGCTTAAGGGACTGTATGTGCTAGTTACACTAAGTGTCACCCTCGTGAGTAAGGAAATTTATTATCCTTGGTATAGAAGGATTACCGTGACGTGAGTAAGGGTTATCGATAATATGAAAAGACGCCAAAGATAAAGAGGTAAAACATCTATACATAGATTATCATAGCACTAAATCTTAGTACTCCCATGGAGGGGGAATACATAGTGACATGATATTAAATCATAATTAAGTGGTTCTAGTAACTATGGAATAGGAAATAATAAATGCGATGAAAATGAGAAAGGGATGAAATTGCACTCAATCAAATCCTACAGATATGCTACAATTCCAGAACATTATGCAAACACGATGTCAATGAGATGAAGTCAGGGTTCCTGCCCGAGATGTTATTGATTAATAAGGAGCCAATACGAGAGGTAAGTTAAGACAAAGGAAATAACCCAAGAAAGATTACATGGAATATTGATATGAGAATGGGCCAACGAGTAGTTAGTAGTTGATTCAGGAAGAGCCTAGTTATGGCTAGACAAGAGGATACAGACAAATCAATAGACCGTGCAAGATAAACAAAGTGAACCCCAACATGGGGAATTCAGCCTCGCAGTAATGACATTATAATACTTGAGATATATTCATATAGGAGTTGGGGAAATTAAAAAGCTACCGTATGAGTTTTATGGAAATAACAGAGAGTTCCACTAGGAAGATAGTCAAAATATCAGTTAAGAAGTAACCCTACAAGCACAAGGACGTGGAGGTAAGTAATTACGGGTAAGTATAGGCAATCAAGTATACAATATAATAATCTCATAACTTTACAAGAGTCATAGGGTCTTCCCTAAAGTACTACAATGAAAGACTAGTTGAGAAAATAAGGAAGAAGGCTTCAACCAAAGCACAGTGACCTAAAGAGGAAATGGTTGTGTAAGAACAGTCTAACTACAAAATTGTATGCACCCCAAAAGCAAGTTGCACCTACCATGGCTAACGAGCGGGGAGTAAAACCAAAAGTAATATTTGAGACCATATGACTTGCACAAAAACTTCGGCATGCGTGAGAACTCAGATGAGCTAAGTATACATGCAGAAGGGGGAAAAAAGACCAGGAAAAGCAATTGCTTACGTTTGAAGAAAGCTGAAATGGAAGGAAAGGAATTATTTGATTAATAATCAGCCGTAGAAGACTCCGGTATAAGTTAAAAGAAGGAATTTGGTCCAGGTCATAGATAAAGGATTGAATCATTAGAAGATTATATCAGGGTTTTCCATAGAGTCCATAAAAGGCTAAAGTAATAACTAAATGCCATGAGCCACATATCGAAAGATAGCTTAAGCCTACAGAAACGCCAATCAGAAGGAAGAGGAAACTAAATAGTTACATCAACTAAGTAAATCAAAAGTCTGATTATTGGACCTAGAAAATTATAGAAATCATGATCGAGAACATTGCAGGACCAGCCTTAATATCAGAGGTATAAGAGAGATAGTACAACAACCATAGTCTATAACAACTCTATGATAAAGCCAGTTAGAAAAGTAACAACCTCATAAGAAGTCAGTATGAAGTTCCCACTGGATTGTAGTATTATAATAAAGTTCCAAGTTGTGGATATGAATCATACCTATGTGGAATGGAGGTTATGAAAGAGATACAAGATGTGATGCGAGATTTTGAGGTAAGTAAGGTAAAGGTGAACAACGTACGAGATACTCAAAGGCAGAAGATCGTGAATAGTCCATGCTTCGGATAAAAGGCTAGAAGTGCGGGGATTCAGTATCTAGGAATAATAGCGCATCGTTAGTTGCATATCTTTCAGCCTATGGTCTAGGTATCAAAAATCCTGACTAAGAGAGCAAAGAAAAGTTAGAGACTATGTGATGTCTCGATTGATGTTCCAAAATGACATATGAAAATCTATGATGCAAGCAAGTTGAAAGGTTGCAAGTAATATAAATAGATATGTATAGGTCGCAAGCTAAAGTATGGTAAAGAGATAAGGTTTTAGAAGACAGGAGTAAGGATAAGAAAGGGCGAGTGAGAAGGTGGTGAGAATGGATAAGTCCTCAGGATTAAGCCCATGAAAACAAGAGAACTGATAGTTTCTCTAAGTATACAAAGCTCGCGATAGCCTGAATGAACTCAAAGGAATCTAAGACTAGTAGTATTTAGAAGAGATGGAATGCTGCCCTGGTAGTGAAATTAAGGTGTAATTGTGACAAATAAAATATAATGTTTAGGCCTTCGATTGAATAATGATTTGAAGAAAAAAAAAGGGAGAAGGAGAAAAGATTTCGCAGATGACACGAGATCAGAATACCCCTATAAGGTGAATCACATTGAGATACTATGAAATACGATTATGGAAATCACTTCAAATGTTCCTCGATGCAACGTGCGCCCAAGTGATTACGTAAGAGGTTTCAAGTTATCAGTGGTAGAGTGTAGATCACTATTGAGGTAAATCAACAATAGATGGATGAAAGTTCAACAATATAAGATGAGATTAGACCATCAGTCTTAAGGATAAACAACGAGAGTAACCTGGAGTTGGTTGCGAACCTCAATAAAGATAAATCGAAGTAAGAATTATGGTATAGTATGACCTACGTAGAGCAGTAAAGTCATATGAATGGATAACCAAGTCAAATAAGATATAGCCACATCCGCAAGTTCTACAAAGTACCGAGCAAAGAACTTCAAGTATACCTATAGATGCCCAGATAGACATCTTTTCAAGCTCTGTATATGTTTACAAAGTAAGGCCTAGAGATTGGCTAAAAGCTGGAGGAATTGAAAAGTCGCATAGGCACACTTACAAGGTCAGTATCGTAGAGGCTGTATGATAAAAGGTAGCAACAATTACAAGATTGGAAGGAATTCGATCACAAGTCATGGCGTGGGAAAGAGGCCAAAATGGAGGAATGCCCTGGCCTTTGAATTTATTCACAGAACAACTGCCTAAATGGAAAAGAGCGTATTAAGGTATTCACAAGAGCCATAAGTCATGAAAATGATAAGTGATGTCAACATTCGAGGACGAATGTTCCAAAGGGGGGAATGATGTTACGCCATACAATATTACGTCAATATTACATTCCGCAGTATTATATTACGATGATGTTACGCCTTGCACTACATTATGATGATGTTACGCTTCCCAGTATTAAATTACGACGATGTTGCACCATGTAGTATTGTACGTCGAATTTGTCGTAAGGTAATTGACAATCAGTACAAGGAAAATATTATTTGGAGATTATAAGTATTGTACTATTTCAAACAAGTGATAAGTAAATTCATGGAGGTGAGAGGGTGAGCGAATCAAAGAAAATGAATTTTGTCGAAATTCTACATTTTGGGGTAAAATACGGGCTAAGTCATAATACCCCGTATCTATGGACTAGTTCCATACAAGGTGCCACATGGCCATAGTAGAAGGGTGTGCAAAGTCTATTAAAAGTGAGTAGTAATTTAAGTAATTTGAGATAATTCCTAATTAGGTGGATAGTTGGGTAATTATTGGCTTAATGGGAGATTAACCATGTAATTAAGGATTTGTGGATAATTGTAGGAGGGGACAATGCCCTCCCCCACGTGGCAGCAAGTAAAGGAGGATTGGAGATGAGTAGGCTTTGGGAAATCTATAAGACAACACATGGAAAGAGGTGGATTAATACTTATCCTACACTTGACTTGGATTAGTACAAATTCAATATGTAAGTTACACAAAATGCCAAAAGGAAAAGAAATGTTATCTTGAATGAACATCAAGAAACGAAGTACGTAAGTGGGTTTTATGAGAAAGCTAGAGTTGTTTTCAATACCATGTTGAAAAATGGTCCATTTCCTACGGTGGATACCATCAATAATCTCATGCAAGCGTTAATTGTTGATGGTAGATTAAACGAGCTATATGTTCTGATTCAGGAACTACAAGATATGGGTTTCAAGATTAGTAAGTGTTATTCTTTTGATTCTTGAGGCATTTGCACAAGTTGTTGACATATTTGAAGTGAAGAAAATTTACAACGGAATGAGACCTGATGGATATTTACCTACATGCATCTTTATAGACTTAATCAGGTATGTTAAGGCTAAGCTCTTCCTTCATTTTGCATGATATCGTAGTTACACAAGTTTGTTAACGAGGCATAAAGAAAAATTCATGTCCCGAAATTTATGTATATTTTGCCTAGTTTTATAAGCTACAATATTCTCCTAATCGAGACTTCATATTCAATTGAGTTCTTTTCTTCCAGTCATGGGAGCAGGGAGTCTATATATACAGTATTACAGTATTTTCATTTCCATCGAGATATAATCAATGGGCAGGACCCTATTGGGAACCTCTGATTAGATGGTAAGTTATATACCGAGCCTACTGTGGCCGAGCGCCTACAAGCGAGCCCAATTGGTCGAGATACAATGACTAGTATGGCCGAGCACCTATGAGCGAGCCTACTACGACAGAGAAATTATATATATACCGATCCTTATAAGGCCGGACAACTATTTTACTTACTATATTGAGAGAGTTGAGTCAGTATCAGCAGGTAAGCATATCTTCAGATTATCTTTGACTTTCAGTTGCTTTCAGTTATTATATTATCAGTTCAGTTCAGCTTCCAGTATATTGCCTTACATACTCGGTACATTATTTCGTACTGACATCCCTTTTCTGGGGGCGCTGCATTTCATGCGTGCAGGTTCATACAGAAAGACGGGTAGACCTCCTTATTAAGTATTGCCCGAGTTTAGCTTGATCGGTAAGCTCCATGTCTTTCGGAGTTGCCGGGTCTAGAGCCTTATGTACATCTTGTATATATACGTATATATGTTATGAGTAGTTCGGGGAGCTGTTCCAATCACAGTATATCCATCTGTAGATGCTTGTAGATATATCTTGTCAGTTAGTATAGTATGTTGGGCTTACATGACTTGTATGTATATTTGGTTGGTTTGTCAGCTGTAATAATTATGACGGTCTTGTCGGCCTAGTTTTATATTTACATTTATTCAGCATTCGCATTTGTCTTGCAATGTGTCCCATGGCCAGAGTATGACATCATATGGTCAGAGTCCCTTAGTTGCAAGTTGGTACGGAAGGATAGGTGAGGCACTGGTTGCCGGTCTAGCCTCCCTAGGTTCGGGGCTTGATAAGGTAATAATGTCATGATTTCACGGTCTTGGTGCTTGAACTCTTAAAAATAGGGATATGAGGCCATTTGTATTTGTTGTGCATTCTCCTAATATTGAATCCCTTGTGTTTCTCTCCTTTATTCTCCATATTAAACCCTAGTCTCCTTTTTTGCTTCGTCGTTGCGTGTCCACTCTCTTGATTCCAGCTATCTTCGTTGTTTCCCAATTTTGTGCTTAAAATATTCTCCTTCAAGAATATGGTTAACGCACCCTCTGGCTCTGGTATGGCGGCTAACCCTGCCCCCTTGGCGGTACGTATGCCTTCTCATGATGACGATGTTTCTGTTACCCTTGAGGATAATAGATTTCCCACAGTGGAGGTAATTCCTCGTAGTGAAAAGACTAGATCTGAATTTTCAAAGTTACCTAAAGACGACCCTGAGGCCTTGAAATCAGTGATAAACTAGGTTGATCTCGCTGAATTTAGGGAAAAGTTCAAAATTCTGACTCACATTGATTTGGTTCCGGCAGGACGTGATGTGGTACAGATACACGGCCCAGGATGTCTACGCGTATCCGTTCTATGTACGGGTATCCGTTCTATGTAGGTTATTTATTTCCTCTTCTCCCATTGGCGAATAAATTTTTCCGCTACAACGACGTCTGCCCGCCCAACTCTCCCCTTACATCTACAAGCTTATCCGTATACTGATGAAATATGCGGAGTTGGTTGGCCACGGGGTCTCTCTTCGCCACCTGATGCACCTCTTCACACCTAGTTTCTATAGGGGGACGATGCTACATCTTCGTCACCGATGAAGTAAAAATTTAGGAGTGAAGATGGACGACAAAGCAAATCATCAGTTCTGGCGCAACTACTTCTTCGTCAAGACCGATGACGTGGTGGCCAACGCGAGTGGATTCCCTGAGGCTTGGAATTATGCCCATAAGTATCTCTTTCTAAGCTTCTATTTTGCTCGTTTTAGTCGTAGTCTAACATTCCATCTTATTCTCGCGTAGCCAAGACTTTGACCTCTTCTTTGGTTGTGGACATTCATGACTAGATCAGCCAGGTCTTGCCTCACACAATGGGGATTCATGAATGGCCGGCTTTTATCAAGAAATCCAGGCCCGCGCTTTCAGTGACCGGTGAGTTCGTCTATCTGTATTCATCTATACGTTTGTTATCTTTTGTCCATGCCGTTTTGACCTCATGGTCGCCTTCTTGTTACGATTTTGTGTAGGAAGTGTCAGTCTTCTAACTTTTCTTTTCTACCCCGAGGATCTTCGAGAAGGCAGAAGTCTCTTGCTCCTGCATTCCGCAAAAAGAAGGCATCTTCTGTTCCTTCTACCACTGTGAGGTCTGCTCGGTCATCGACTAAGCCTGCCGCGGGAATCTCAACTTCTCCTCTGCATCATCTAATAGGTGAGGACAATGAAGAGGAATCGTCGCTGAATGGTGATAATTTGCTTCCCCATAAGAAGAGATTTGTAGACATTAGAGAAAGAGTTGTCCGTGCGGGGAGCTCGGTGATGGAGGATTTCGTCATCCGAGAAATTACAACAATAGATCTTGGATAGTTACAGTCTATGATTCCACCGTCATCGGGGGCCAAGAAGGGTACGTCTCTCCCTGAGGCTACGATGGGTTTTGAGGGGCCATCGACGAGAGTCGCTGACACCTTACGCCAGGATCAACCATTGATATGTAAGGATTTTGACCGCTTATTTTCTCTCTTTTACTTGTGTTTTAGGTCGAAAATGCTTTAAGGTATTCCCGAAAACTAATGAAATGTGCTTGTTTACAGGAATGTTGCATTATAAGCCAAAGGAATCAAAATCAACTCATAAAGGGGTCAAAAGTGAATAAGAACCAAAACAGGGCAAAAAGGCTAACTGTGGGGGCCGCATAATTCTAATGTGGCAGCATAAGGAAGGTTTAGAGACTGGAATTTGAGCAAGTCAAGAGGTGCAGACCGCACAAATATTGTGTGCGGCCGCACTCAATATTATGCGGACCGCAATAGACGAGATTCAGAGAGTTGATATTTTGGCAAAATAAAGGAATGTGGACCGCACCAAAATTATGCGGCCGCAGGATGTCAAGTGCGGTCGCACACACAATTGTATAGTCTGCAAGAATGAAGATTCAGAGAGCTGGGTTTAAGTCCAAAGACAAGAATGAAGTGTCTTCTTCTGTGCGCACTGCAATCCTAAAGTATCCCGTCATCGCCTCGTTAGAAAACTCCTCGAGAAAATCCAATTGGGACAAAACTTGAGTGAGGGAAAAAGAGTGCGACTTTGGGGACCTCGTCCTTTAAGAGTTTAAGTACTTGAGGTGTGTAATGTTCCAGTTGTTTGGTAGTCGCTTTCCTTCCATTGTTTCTTGTGTGAATGACCCTTTGCTTACTACTGCCGTGATTTTGTATGGGTCGTCCCAGTTTGTTCCTAGTTTGCCTTCCCGTGGGTCTTTTCTTGCTTGTGTTTTAGCTTTAAGCACGTAGTCCCCGACTTTAAGTGGACTGATCTTTCCGTCTTATTATAGTAGCGTTCTGCTTGTCGCTTTTGCGCGACCATTATTACGTATGCCATCTCTTTGTTCCCCCACGTCGTCGAGTTCCTGCCTTCTACTGTCATCGTTATGAGGTCCGATTTCATAGAAGTATCTTAGACTGGGCTCCCCGACCTCGACTGGTATTACTCCATCAGTCCCTAGACTAATGAGTATGGTGTTTCCCTTGTGCTCATTTTTGGCGTTGTTCGGTAGGCCTAGAGTACTTTGGGTAATATCTCCGGCCACAGTCCCTTGGTGTCTTACCTCGATTTGGTCTATCGACGAGTTGAGAAGGTGGACCACATTTTGGTCTCCGGTTGTGATGTTTTTGGTGGATTCTGCTAATTTGGCGAGGCCGTCCGCCTCGATATTCTGTGCTTGGAGGATCTGGTCTAGCTGACATTCCTTAAACTCGGGTAGTGGTTTGCAGATTTTGGTCTGGTATTTTTGTAGTCTTTACTCCTTGATTTGGAAAGTTCCTGTGACTTGGTTGACTACGAGCTGAGAATCGCTGCGCAACCTTAACCGCTTTGCCCCACATTTGAGTGCTAGTCTTAGTCCTGCAATTACAGCCTCATACTCAGCCTCGTTGTTAGTCATGTCAAGGAACCTTATGGACTGGAAAATTGCTTCACCTGTTAGGACTTCGAGTACGAGTACCAGCCTGAGCCCTGATACGTTAGATGCATTGTTAGTGTATAGGACCCAGAGGTCGTGTATTTGGGAAGAAGCGTGGATGACTTCCTTTTTCACTTCGGGCAGTATGTGCGCACTGAAGTCGGCGAGGACCTGAGACTTTATCGCCGTTCGCGAGTCGATATGTAGTATCGTGCTCGCTTAGTTTGATGTCTCATTTGGCCAATCTTCCCCAAAGTTCGGGTTTGTGTAAAATTCTTCTTAAGGGGAAAGTTATGACGATCGAGATGGGGTTGCATTAGAAATTCGGTCTAAGCTTCTGTGAAGCTACGACTAAGGCTAGAGCTAGTTTTTCAATATGGGGGTACCTCGTCTCAGCGTCGACTAGTGTCTTGCTAATGTAATAAATGGTAGATTTCATATTGGACTAAGACTGCGCTCGCAACTACTTCGGACACGGCAAGGTAGACGAGGAGAGGTTGTCCTGGTTCCAGTTTTGAGAGCAACGGTGGCAATGATAAGTACACCTTTAACTCCCTTGGTGCTTGGATGCACGCAGGGGTCCATTGGAGTCCGTTCTCCTTTTTGAGTACGCCGAAGAACTTGTGGAACCTATCGGAGAATCGCGAGATGAACCTCGACAGAGCGGCGATACATCTAGTTAGCTTTTGGAATTTTCTTTTGGAGGTCAAGTGCTCTGGTATACCCTCGATGGCCTTGATTTGCTCGGGATTGATCTCGATTCCCCTCTGCAACACTAGGAAACCCAAGAATTTCCCTGAGGCCACGTCGAATGCACACTTTTTGGGGGTTCAACTTCATGTTGTATTTCCTGAGTATGCCGAAGGCTTCTCTTAAATGGTCGATGTGATCTTCTTTCTTTTGGGACTTGACCAACATGTCATCGGTGTATACCTCCATCATTTTTCCGAGTTTTTCTTTGAACATCTTCGTCACCAGCCTTTGGTAAGTTTCCCCCGCATTTTTCAGTCCAAAAGGCATGACCCTGTAGCAATACGTCCCCTGGTGGGTGATGAAGGTGTTCTTTTTCTGGTCCTCTTCCTCCATAAGGATCTTGTTGTAGCCCGAGTAGGCATCCAAGAAACTCAGCAACTCATGCCCGACTGTCGCATCAATGAGCTGGTCGATATGAGGTAGTGGAAACAAGTTCTTGGGTCAAGATTTGTTTAGCTCGGTGAAATATATGCACATCTACCACTTGCCGTTCTTCTTTTTCACCATGTCCACATTGGCGGCCCATTGGGGTTACTTCGACTCTTTCACAAAGCCATTTTCCAAAAACATTTCCACTTCTTCGAGCACTGCGTCATTGATTGCAGAATGAACTTATGTCTAACCTACCTTATTAGGGATAAAGTGGATCGACGTTCAATCATTGTGTGCGGATCTTCCTTGGGATACTTGGCATATCTGCATGGCTAAAAGCAAACAAGTCCGCATTAGCAATTAGAAATTTGCAACACTCACCCGGTTCTTGGAGTTTGCAGCCGATGTAAGCTTTCTTGCTGTGGTCGCTGACGTATAGCTGAATGGGGTCGAGGTCCTCTATGGCTGATTCTATGTCCTCGGCCACATCGGGGTCTCTGATGACGTCCTTGATGTCGTCGCCCACTGACCTCGACCCTGTTTATTGCTATGCTTCCTTCTCTTTATCTCTCATTTTTTGGGTGGTGATCCTGCCCAAGTCACACCTTAAATTGGGGTTTTGAAGTGGTCGATTGCAATAATAATACCCAACTAGGACTCGGGATCGAACCCACAAGGAGCGTAGATGGGATTAGTGGTATATATTTGGACTAAGCGCGTAAAGTGTCTAAGTTGCACTTCCACAACCTTTGTTTGGATTTTACTTCTAAAATTATACTACGGTTTGCAAATGTAAAAAATGGAACTAGAGAATAATTTGTTTGTTGTTGTTTTTCAAATATGTAAAAGGTCTAGGGCTGTAACTTCCACCTAGGTGTTTGCCTCATGGATTATAAGCTTTAGAGAGAGTTTCGTTGGTCGGGGTGTATTATAGAAATCAACACACAATTACCCACTCAATACCTCTCAGTAAGAGGGTGGTTTTTCCCAATTTGGCTTTCTCAACTCCAAATGGGTATTGTACAAAACAATTGATAAATTACTCAAGTTGGATTTTACTATATCTAGATTCAACCCTTTGATTGAGACTATCAATCTCTTGATTTCATCCCAAATTCTTGTTAGCCAAGTTTTCCTAGACTAAGTCTCTTTTTCTCAAGTAGAGACCAATTCAAACAGGCTTGAACCAATGTCTACAACCATTAATTCTATAATTATAGCAAGAACTAGGCTAAATAATACACACCCAACCATAAACAATCCTTAAATCAAACACTCATTATGTTCCCACACTAGGGTTGGGTCACAACCCTAACTAAAAATTTAGCTACTCATAGTGGGTAATGAAAAAATAAATAAGAAAAGATGATAAAACTCATGTTTAAATATAAATAGATAAAAATCCAATGTAAAATCAACAATATAAACTAAAGTTTCCTAAAAGAGTAAAGAAAAACGGCTACTGGACTTTTGGCAAAACTTAACCTACTTTCGTCAAAAGTGTCTATTTATACACAACTTAAATTTCGGACAAAATTGCCTTTTCAAAGGTTCTGTGACCGCACAATTTTATATGTAATCCTCACTTTGCTTCATCTCTTGACAGGAGTTGGTTCTGCTGCCACATCTCTTGAGTTCTGCGAACCGCACAATTCTGGGTGCGGCCGCACAATTATAGTGCAGTCCGCAGTTCTTGTTGGCTTGGATGTGCAACCCTTTGAACCTTGACTTCTACGACCGCACAATTATCGTGTGGTCCGCACTTCACATTGCAGCATTGTTGATTTTTCTTTATGTTTTGCGGTCGCAGACAGAATTCTGCGGTCCGCACTTGAGCCTTTTTGCTTGAATTTTTTCCTTGTTCAAAAGCACTCTTTGAGTTAAATGTCATCATAATGGATCATTTTCCAATTCACCTGCAAGTAAGCATATTTCATCTATTTTCGGGAATACCTTTAAGCATTTTTGAACTAAAACGAAAGTCAAAGGGCGCAAATAGGTAGTCAAAATCTCACTTATTAACTCCCCCAAACTTAAGCTTTTGCTTGTCCTCAAGAAAATAAGATAATTATCACCTTCACAAGAAAAGAGCTATTCCACCTAATCTACGGTGAATCAAACACACATCAATTGGGAACAACAATTACCCACCCAATCATGAATTATCAACAAGGCAATGTTTTGAAGTTTTACGCACAAATAGCTCTAATGTGACACTTGAGCATCAAGAGTTGACTTTACTCATCATGGAAGTTCGCTCTTTCATGTAGGTCGCTGTGGATCCCAAACTCTTCCTCCTATACTCTCTATTAGCTTATCTCACTTAAGAATGTAGCACTCAATTCAAGGATTTATGAAAAGTTCGCTCATCTCTCTCAAAAGAATGTCACAAGTACAGCTCTAAGTACCATATTCTTGCTCCTCATGCAAATCACCACTAATGTAAACTCGCTCGACCTGAAATCACGTAGTGATTTTTCGGAATATAATGAAGGCTTTTGGACTAAGGTAGGAAATGTTAGAATATAACATGTTCATCTTTCCTTAAGCACTCCATTTTCTCTTTTTGGCTCATGTTTTTCCGACTCTTTGAGTCATTTTCTTTTTCCTTAAGGGCACTAGAGAAACATGACATCACTCTTTCTTGGTCATGATATTCATTTTCTCGTTCTTTGTTTTATCCATGCCTTGCACTTTTTCTTTTCTTTGAATCCCTTCAACTCTTCAATTTATTCACTTTCCTTTTGTATTTTTCTTTTGTTCTTTCTTTATTTTTCTTTTCCTTTCCTTTTCTTCATTTATTTTATCTTTTTGTACCTTGATACCATTTTCAAACTCCTCGTCTCTCCCCCAAACTTATGTTTTCGCCAATTATTTCTCATGAGTTTTAAGGAAAGCTCGGGTGTCAAGAGAGGGTCACTATAAATCGGGTAAAGGCTTGTAACATGGTTATCAAATGAGAAAGACTTTAGGCTATAAAGGGTTGACTAGGGGTAACATCATTGGTGGGCCATGGAAAATTTCAAAACGGGTCAAGGAGAACCTACAATCACTTCTCAAGCCAAGCAAAACTTAGAATTTCTCCTAGAAACACATTCGGGGCAAGTTCTAGAACATTCGAGCGGGTACTTGGATTTGCAACAAAATATCTCACCTCTCACACAACTGTATTGTTAAGAGGATATAGTACAGAGCCCACAACAATCGTATTCAAGATTGAAAATCACTAATGATTCAACTAAACCACTCGATGATTGCCTAAGTCAACACAAGAGTCACAAGATCACTAACTAGAGTCATTTCATTCCAAGAACTTGTTTTTAATCATAAGTGTGTAGTTAAGTGTGTTGGTACCAACAAAAGCATGCTTTACTCTCTTATTCATTATTACTACTATTTTTACCTAAACATAAAAAATGGACTCAATTCCTTAAAAAGGTTGTCACGCCATCCATCGTTGGGAAGAATCACCCAGTTCACACAAAAACCACCTTTGGAAACAACCATGGCATTAAGAAAACCAAAGACTTATTGATCACTTAAACATAAAAAGAAGCTACCCAAATCAAAAAGAAGCTATTAAAGTAAATAAGAAGCTAGACTACTAAGAAATCAAAATAAAGAAGTTATGAAATAGACTACTGAAGGCAAAAATGAATATACAAACCGAGAACTAGAAAGAGAATATATACATCAATAGAGAGGGAAAAATATATACATAATGAAAAAAAAAAAAGAGTATTGTAGTTATTACAGGACAATGTCAAATGTCATATCAAATCAAAATGGACCACCTCACTGAATAAAAATAAGCATTATCCTCAATTCTTAACAAAAATCAAAATAAGGAAGGGAAAGCGTAGAGAGAACTCCCTATGTGGTATCAGTGTGCATAGCAACATCACTACCCTCAGGCTCCTCATCAGCAGTGTGGGCAGCAAAGTCTGGCTCGTCAGACTGGCCAACTGGTGCCACTGGTGCTGATGGTGATGCTGGGTCTGTTGGTACTGATGGATCTGTCTTCATCAGTAATTAAAATGGAAGATCACTAGCTGTTGCTAACTTGGTCACCTCTTTTCTCAACTTGTCCACTGATTTTCTTGAAGCCTGAGATTTCCTCATCTTCTTCACCTGTTTACCTAGCTCCTCAATAGCTCCCCCACGTGCCACCAAGGTATCCATGATGGTCTTCTAATTATCCAAGATTTTCTTCAATGTTTCCTCCACTAATGGAGGAGCACTCACCCTGCCTGACAACCACCGACATGTTGGCCAACATGATGGAACCCACATTGATTGGGTACCGGCCATGATAGATGCCACTAATACTGCCATGGGTACTGGAAGATTGTTCTCATTTTGGCTCGGGTCTATGCGGTTGCACACAAATGTTTGCCACCCTTTTGTTCTCATCCATGGTGGTGGTGGTCCTGGAGCTGCTAAAATCTCTTCTAACCAAGGGCGAGCCGCATCACCCATTGAAAATTTCTCCAAATATTGCACCGGCTCTACCTCCTCGAACCCCAAGTAAGTGTTCGGGGTGCTCTGATCAAATTTGAGCTTTAAGTTCCTCACCTTGGTCACCTTAGTCCCTTTTTTGATATGTGCCACATTGGAATAGAACTCTCGGAATAAATGCTCCCTGGCCTCCATAACGCTCTGAGTGAACCATGTACACCCTTTTCTCTCGCTGAACTGCTTGGCCACATTCGGATTGAATCTATCCAAATCCTTCAAAAGAAACTATCGCTCAAGTGTGCGCGTTCTCTAGAGCCGTGACTCTTGGAGCCTGGTAAAGGATGTCAGGCTCACGAATCTATGTTCTCTTTTTCTTTAACCTCTCTAGGCCGAAAACTCTAGTATCACCCCACCTACCATCATCTGGAATATCATCATCATCAACAAATGTGGATGGTGCGGCGGGGATGTGAGTAGATGAGGGTTCTGAACCCTAGCTACTATCGTCCGGACCCTCAAAAGAGTTTGCTGAGGTGGAAGGCTCATTTGGAGCTGGTATCTCCCAGGGAATTGTTGTGGCTGAGATTGAGCCTCCGGTTGTGCCTCCACTGAGTGACCTGCTTCACTGGACATGATGTAAGAACTTGATTCAGAGGGCTCTGTGGCCCTACCTCTCCCTGTGGTTGGCTTCTTTGATATACCTTTTTGGACTGATGGAGGTTGGGTACCCCTGCCTCGACCTCGGGAGGGTTCACCCCTCTCCTTAGAAGTATCACCGTGTCCCCTTGATCGAACCATTGTCATTAATAAAGTGATGCAGGGAGAATCTAAGATGATGAAGTGAGTGTGATGCTTGAATCAATCTTAGTACATTGTTCTTGCATTGGTGTCAACTGTTCAGAGTGCCTAAAGTTTGAATAGTGTGAGGAGGCCACTATTTATAGTTGACAGATTAGAGAAAAGTTTTGAAGCTGAGTGCGGCTGCAAAAGTTTGTGTGCGGTCCGCACTCTTTACCTGGTACCGGTTGCTTTCCCTTACGATCTGGGGTCCGCACAATTTTTAGTGCGGTCGCAGATTTTTGTGCGGACCGTACAATTCCTTGTGCGGCCGCATATCGTCCATTTATCTGCAATGCAAACTTCAGAGAGTTTGCATTTTTGGATCTCTCGGCCGCACAATGAATTGTGCGGCCGCAGACTCCTTTATGCTATAGCCATCAAGATTATGCGCTTCGCACAATAAATGTGCAGTCCACACTTTTTCCACACTTAGCCATTTTTCGAGCACAGTTCCTGCAAAGTACACTCATTCCTGCAACACAGTTCAAAACCAGTTAGCACAAAACAAGACCTATCTAAAGAATAAGGAAAAGAAAAAGAAAAAGAAAAAGAAACATGGGTTGCCTTCCAAGAAGCGCTTGATTAACATCGCGACACGACGCAGATTACCATCAATCACTTGAAATGAATTAATGCCATGACGTGTCCATCATCAACTTTTCCCAAACAATGCTTCACCCGGTGACCATTGACTCTAAACACATCATCATTTTTATTCTTCAAGTCTAATACACCAAAGGGTGTCACATTCGCAACCTCAAACGGGCCACTCCATTTAGATTTCAAATTTCCCGAAAACATTCATAACCAAGAATTAAACAACAACACAAGATCACCTTCTTTGAGCTCCTTGTTCCGAATGTACTTGTAATGGAGGTACTTCATCTTCTCCTTGTATAAGTAAGAACTTGTATATGCATGTTACCGAAATTCATCTAGATCATTCAATTGGGCCACTCTTAAGTTGGCGGCGACATCCCACTCAAGATTTAGCTTCTTCAATGTCCACATGGCCTTGTGCTCAAGTTCCACCAGAAGGTGACAAGCTTTCCCGAACACCAACCAGTATGGAGACATCCCAATCGGTGTTTTGTAACCCGTCCTATAAACCCATAGAGAATTATCAAGTTTCTTCAACCAATCCGTCCGGTTGGCATTCACTGTCTTTGACAAAATACTCTTGATCTCCCAGTTAGAGACTTCCACTTGCCTGCTTGCTTGAGGATGATAGGGGGTAATGACTTTGTGAGTGACACTATACTTGGTGAGTAAGGTATCAAAATCTTTGTTGCAAAAATGTGATCCCCCATCACTTATAATGGCCCTTGGAGTACCAATCTTTTAAAGATGTTATTTTTCAAAAATGCCACCACACTTTGAGTTCATTGTTGGGTAGAGCAACGACCTCAACCCACTTTGACACATAGTCCACAGCTACCAAAATGTAGGTGTGAACGGTCCCATGAAATCAATGCACCACATATAAAAAATTTCAATCTCCAAGATGGTGGTGAGTGGCATCTCATTTTTCTTTGAAATCCCACCGGCTCTTTGACATTCATCACAACGCTTGACTAGATCAATTGTGTCCTTGTAGAGAGTAGGCCAGTAGAATCCACAACTCAACACTTTTGCCGCTGTTCTCGCTCCACCATGGTGACCACCATATGGTGAAGAGTGGAAAGCCTCAAGAATTTCAACTTGTTCCTCCTCTGGCACACACCTTCGAATCACACCATCGATACAAATCCAGAAGAGGTACGGTTCATCCCATAGTAGTCAAGCGATCTCGTTTGAGCTTCTTTCTTTGGTTTGAAGAGAAATCAGTCGGTAAAATACCACTCACAAGATAATTTTCTAAGTCGGTGAACCATGGAATCTCGGTCATTGAAATGGCTAGAAGTTGTTCGTCGGGGAGGGAGTCATTGATTTCAAGGCCGTTGTCACACCTCCTACTTTCCCGAATGGAAAATAGGGGAGTATTTCCAATTAAAATGACATTATTCGAAATGAGATTATTTATTTAATTTTTTAGAGTCTCCACTCGGAATTATTTATTTACGGTGTTTCGAGTCACCCATTTATTTTAAATCCCAAATCGAGGAAATTTGACTCTATTCTTAAGTCTGTGAAACCAGAAGACCGGGTAAGGAGTTCTGTTAACCTGAGAGAAGGTGTTAAGGCATTCCCGGATTCCATGATTTTAGCACGGTCGCTTTACAATCCACACTTGGCTTATTAATTGATTAATTTTGTATTTTAGAACCTATGTGCAATTTACCTTTGCCGTTTATAATTATTCAATTATTCATAATTAATGAATTATCTTGAAACAAATCATGCATACGTGTATTCGTTTTGTTTAGTGCGCTAAAAACCATGTCACGCATACGTGTACATAATTGATAGCCCTTAATTAATATTAAATTTATTTGGCCAAAGTCACGTAAACATGTACCTTGGTTTTATTTTGAAAATCGGCGCTTAAATCACGCGTACGTGTACATAATTTATCACGCTTAATTATTTAAGAAAAGCTTTGCCAAAGTCGCGTGAACTACCTTGAATTTATTTGAAAAATCGTAATCACGTCACGCAAACATGTACGCAATCATGGTAGTAGTTTTTAAAAGAAGAAAAAACCGCGCCTAAAAGCATTTCTACGAGTATTCCTTTCTACCTAAAATGAATTTCCTTTAAAGCATTGACTTATTTACTTTCCTAGTCTAACATGAATTTATCCAATTATTGTTTAACCAAAGAATTAGATTCTTTGCCCAAAGCTATTTTAAGAAGAACACGGGTTTCTGATAACCAAATAATAAGATTATAATTGTAGGCAAACTTGTAAATGGAAAGCAGTAAGATGTACAAAAAGTAAGTATATTGCAATAGTAGTTCGGATGTCCCTTTACAGGTTATATTTTACTCCTTTATATAGGGAATTTCCTAATATAACGTCTGCCTTTTTCAGTGATTGAGCATTAATGACTAATTATGACATTAATGTAACGTTATAATGAGTAACTGTAACTGTTGCGTGAATGTTGTGTAACGTGTGGATCATTAATTGAAGATCTCTGAATCCGCCCTTTATTCCGACCAGATACATTTTGATCGTGTCTCTTCATCTTCTCAATTAGGTTGAGACTTCCGTAGCTAATTAATCCGTGGGTGTGATTTGTCGTGCCTCTTTTTCTCATACCTCTTCATAGAGTCCTGTCCAGTTGTCGTGTCTTTATTGCTCCACGTAGACTGCTGAGTCCCCCCACTTACCATATATTTATCGATCAATATTTGGTAAGTGGATACTCATTTATAGCGGGTATATTTTGCCGTCGCTTCACTCGAATCATTGCATCTTTTTCTGTACGTAAGCGTCGCTTGTCACTTCCATTTAGTGCTTATGCCACGTGGCATTTTCGGGTTGGTTCTGCAATTGTTCAGCGCCTTTTAGGGCTTCTTTGCGGCTGCATCAGCCACGAAGTGACATCTTCAATTACGACTGTCACATCATTGTTTTTTCCCATTTTTGACGCTTATCTTCGAGTATAAATATCCCCTTTTCTTTTCTTTCACGAAAAACTTCTAACTTTCAAACTTTATTTGTAAAGAACTTTTTCCTTGTCTTTGTAGATATGTCTTCTTCAAACCAATCTAAGAGAGTCATAAACGTAGATGATTTGACGCCCTCTTCTGCTCCAACACGGAGTAGGAGAGGTGGCAGANACTTCTCCGAGGGCTAGGGCTTCTAGATCTTCATCCAAAGGTAGAGAACGTCACGAACCTTTGCGCGAACCGAGGGTCGATGAAATAGTACCTGTAGAGTTCACCTTTGCTAGGGATAGTCAGGCCCTTAGAGATCAGGTTTCTTCATTATCATCTCTTGATAGTGTTGACAAGTACCCTACCAACTCACTGAAGGTTTAATTCCTCTTATACGCAAGGACTGTCATTGGAGTTCCAATTTTCCTGTAATCATTCCAAATAGTAATAAAAGAATAACGTCTTACAAGATGGGGCATTCTTTTTTTTTATACCTATCCCTTTACATTAGGGTTCAAGCCTCTCATCGACCTAGTAATCATCGAGTTCTGTCGATTTTTCAAAATTTGCTTGGGACAAGTCGGTCCTCTTGTATGGCGAGTCGTTGCATGTCTTAGATACTTGGTTACCTTAGCTTCGAACCCTTTTGCCTTTCATCATCTTATTCACCTCTATTTCCCAATGTTGCTCCGTCAAGGAATTTTTACCCTAGCTGCTAGGAGTAAAAGGGTGTTAGTGACTTCTGAAGATGATAAGGATCGAGGTTGGTTTCTTCAGTATGTTGCTGTTCCTACTGCTGGTTTAGTAGGTGAAGAGAATCTTCCCATCCCTGAGAAGTGGAATTTTGCACGTGAGTACATTTTTTCTCACATTCCTTGCTTTTTTCTTTAGATA
>ML358824.1:0-69495 GCA_005239505.1 Nicotiana paniculata | reverse complement strand
AATACGTCGAAAATACGCAAAAGGAGACGCCCGGGCGATAGCCGGGCGTTTTCCCCCTAAAGCAAGGCCCCCCCTGGCGTTAGGGGGGCATTTACCCCATAAAGCCTGCCCCCCTGGCGTTAGGGGGCGTTAGAGCCCAAACGCCAGGGGTCCCCAGTTTCTCCCAATTCCGAGTTTGACGAGTTAAATGTTTCCCGGTTGAAATAGAAGTCTCCTACACGGTTAGGGTTCTCCCTAAACCTATAAATAGACTCCTAAAACACAATTAAAAGAGGATTTTTCATGGATATACAGTAGACAAGAAGAAAATTCCATTGAAGTGCAAGAACACGATTTCTACAATCTAGTATTTCTTACTTTATATTTCAATTATGCAATTGTTTGTAGTTTTGTTTCGTTTAAACATGAGTAGCTTAGTTCTTAATATAGGGTTTTGGTAGAACCCGTTGGGGATGAATTTCTTGTGATATTAATATATTTTGATTGATTATTCTCTATTTGTTCAACTACGTTCTTATTGTAGTTAATTGAATGGCCATCAATTAGCTGTGCCTATTTAGTATGTATCTACTTGAGAGAGAGTGCATATTTAGGTAATTGTTTGAACAACACCACTCCTAGAGTATAGACGAAAGTCATAACCGAGGGTTTAGAGGTTGGATTAGAGATAACGATACCTCGGGTGCAATCTAAAGTGAACTGTAATGAAATCTAGCTAGCGTAACTTGAGAGAGTGCGTCTAGTAAATTATCATAATTACTCGAGAGAGATTTGTGGTAGATAGAGAGTTCATGATTGACAGAGACGATTAATTAAGCTATAAGAAATATCGGAGAAAGAATTCACCAACGGGGAAAACCATGACCTTAGACCTTTAATATTATTGTTTACATTAAATTGTTAGATTAATTACTAGTTGATTATTTTGTGAGTAGAATTAGTTAAACAACACAAATTGATATTTAAAAGTCTTGAGAAACTTGATTAAACACCAGTTTAGTATTTAATAAACTCAATTGATACGTTCAATTCTTCGTGGGATCGACTTTGGGCTTAATACCCCAGATTTATATTTGCAACGCCCGTTTAGTCTTTATAGAAGACATAGTTGAGCGTGATCATAAATACCTTGGATTTCCCCTCTTAAATCTTAAACCAAAGTCTAAGAATTTCCAATTCATAATTGACAAAATTCGTAACAAATTTTCGCATTGGAAATCCAATTTCCTCAATATAGCTGGTAGATCTACCTTAGCAAATTCCACTCTTAACTTCATACCTTCCCATTTAATGCAATATACCATGCTCCCTTCAATAACCTTGAGTAAAATAGATAAAATCCAAAGGGAATTCATATGGGATACCACAAATACTAGGAAAAAACTTCATTTAGTAAATTTAAAAACAGTCACTCAGCAAAAATCAGAAGGAGGACTAGGGATTCGTTCAACATACAAAAGAATCTTGTAATGCTCACTAACTTAACTTGGAGGCTTATCAATTTTTTTAATAATCCCTAGGCTTGATTAATTTCCAGTATATATGCTCATAAAAAAACTTCCTCCATCTCTTCTTTTATTTGGGAGCCTTAATGAAAGGTTTGAAAATCTACATGCAAGGGACTTTATGTCACCCTAGTAAAAGCTCCAGTATTAATATTTGAATGTCTAGGTGGATTCACAATACTCCTAGTCTTAGAAATAATATTGAGAGACCCCTACACCATTTGGAATATAATCTTTCTTTACATGACCTTATAAATGGTGATTCATGGGACTTATCCAAAATCTCTTTTGATCTCCCTAATATCCTCATTGATAAAATTAAGTCCACTCATATTCCTATCTACCTCAAAGGTAAGGTCTATACAACTTGGGATATGAGTAGTAGTGGTTCATTCACCATTAAATCCTCTTACAAACTCCTTGAAGAAAAACATTTCACTGACCCTTTAAATAAGCTTGATTTTAACTGGATTTGGTAGCTCCACTGCCCTAATAAAATCAAATTCTTTCTTTGGAAATGCTTGTATAACAAAATTCCTTGTAGGAACTTCCTCCACTATATAGGAATCAATATTGATGCCTTTTGTCCTGTCTGTAAAGAAAGTCTTGAGGATGTCATCCATATTTTTATCAAATGTCCTATAGCTACCCACTTTTAGAAGGACCTTGGTTTAACCTTAAAATATGATAGCAGCATTACCCACTGTCTAATATCCCTTAAAAATGGTCAATTGCATAATAGTAGCCAACAAGGTAAATGGGTTAATATTTTTCCTTTTTCTATTTGGAACCTCTGAAAAAATAGGAATAATAACAATGTCAATAATCTTGACCAAGATCTTAGTGTCAACCTAGTCCTTAACCAATCTTGGGAGTATAATTTTTTTACTAAAAGAAACTCCCTCCAACAATCTAAAATAAGAATATCCATTCACTGGCTAAAACCCCCCTCAAAATACTATCAAACTAAATATTGATGGTGCCTTTTCAAAGACTAACTTACGTGCAGGTTTAGGAGAAGCTTTTCGTAATAACAATGGTGAATGGATAGTGGGATTTCACAAATCTTGTTATGCAACATCTCCATTGTATGCAGAATTACTAGCACTGGAGCAAGGTCTTAAAGTTGCATTGGAGATGTCTTTTCCTACAATGGAAATTGAATCAGACTCTTCAGAAATGATTAAAATGCTCAATGAGGATAATGCCCTTACTAATAATACTTTACTCAACTATAGGTTATTAATGCTTCAGATGAAAATATCAACAATCAACCATAACTTCAGGGATGGTAACGCAGCTCATCATCTAGCTTAGGAAGCTATCAACCACTTCAAGCAAAAAGAAGTATCTACCATGCTTGTCCACCTTTTTTTGTTGAAGCTGTTTTGAAAAAGGACAAGGATGGTGTTTTCTTTGAAACAAAACTCTTAAGTACCTCTGTTTGTAATAGCCTAATAGCTATACACAATAGAAATTTCCTTACGGACTATGTAGTTTTATGTAAGACTTTCTCGGTTTACTAGTATTAATATATATGCTTCGTTAACGTTCAAAAAAAATATTAATCACCCCTCATTTTGGTGTTTTATTAGTACTAAGAGTAAGAATTACAAATTTATGCCTACTTCTAGTTTTTGTATGCATAGGAGTTGATCCAGCGTGAAATGTAAACATGCAACTTGTGGGGTCCATCCCATTGGTCGGCAATAGTTGGCAATAGTCTTATGCCTATTTTGTTTATACTATGGCAGAAAAGCTTTGATGAAAGAATTTACTTGGAGCCAAAGTTTGTAAATAAGTGGAGGAGATTAAAAATGCTCTTGTAGCACACTTGGACCTACGACTCTTTTCTCCTATAAAATCATGGCCTCTTACACTTCTTTAGATACACTAACAAAGAGAGAAAGAAAGAGTAAGCCATCATAGTCAGGGTATAAAAAAAATAGTTTGTGAGGAAAATAGAGAGTGTGAATGATATTATAGTGAGGTGAGAATATCAAAAGAGGGTTATTTTTTTTTTATTTTTGTAGTGATCTTTGGATTATTTACTCGGACCTACAAAGTGTAAATTTTCTTGCTATAATGATATCAGTTGCTCCTCTCGGGGTCGTGATTTTTCCCCTTATTTAGAAGGATTTTCCGTCACTCTTTTATTCTTTTTGATTAACGTATTTGTTGCTGCGTTATTATTCCATTATTAATACTATGAATATTATTCTTGTGGGTGGTTTATTTCCAACAACTGGTATGAGAGCACAGTATCTGCTCGTTAACAAAATACTATTCATGGTAGGTAGTACTATACTCGGTAGAAAAAAATATCCGGAGTAAAACACGAGGTAGCAAAATTCAACGGAGATAGCAGTTTCTCAGCATGGTAAAGAAGGATGAGTGGTTTGCTCATTGATGAAGACACTGTATGTGGTATTTAGATAAGCTTGGAAATCCTATACATGTTCAAATCATTGACAAATAAATTGTACTTGAAGAAGAAGTTATATGCCCTACACATGGGTGAAGGTATAAACTTTTTGTCACATTTAAATATGTTTAACGGACTGATCGAGGAAGAAGATAAAGACATTTTGCTCATGAACTCGTTGCCATCTTCGTACGATAATTGGCAATAACCATTTTATATGGTAAGACCACCATTGAGTTGAAAGACGTCACATCGGCTCTTCTATTCAATGAGAAGATGAGAAAGAAGCTTGAAAATCAAGGACACTCTCATCACATAAGGTAGAGGCAGAAGTCACCAAAGGGGTTCGAGAAACTATGGTAGATCCAGAGCTCGTGGGAATTATAAGAACCGATCTAAATCAAGAGCTAGAAATTTCTACAATTATGACCAACCAGGTCGATTCAAAAGAGATTGCCCAAATCCAAGGAAGGGAAAAGGTGAAACTAGTGGCCAGAATAATGATGACAACACAATTTCCATAGTGAAAAATAATGATAATCATGTTCTCTTCATAAATGAGGAAGAGAAATGCATGCATTTGGTAGATTTAGAGTCGGAATGGGTGGTTGACGCAACAACATCTTACCATGATACAATGGTAAGAGATCATTTTGCAGATATGTAGCAAGTGATTTCAGCACTGTGAAAATAGGTAACACAAGTTACTCAGATTGTGGGGATTGGTGACATTTGTATCAAGACAAGTGTCAGATGCACATTGGTTCTAAATGATATGTGGCATGTACCTGATTTGCGAGGGAACTTGATATTGGGAATTGCTTTGGACGAAGATGGGTACGAGAAATATTTTGTAAATCTAAAGTTGACCAAGAAGATGTGTCCTACAACAATGGAGCAGAAAGGTAACATGGCTAGAGTTCCTTATTCTTCATCAGTTGGAAGCTTGATGTATGCAATGGTATGTACCAAACTAGATATTGCTCATGTAGTTGGTGTTGTTAGCAGGTTCCTTGAAAATCCTGGAAAAGAACACTAGGAAACAGTCAAGTGGATACTTGTAACGATCCAAAATCTCTCTTTAGGAGTCGAGATGGAACCAAGTCTCTAAGACTAGGTAAACCTAACACTTACTGAACTAATAATAGATTTTAACCAATCAACTATTAAACATGAACAAGAAATTTCTATATAAAGCCAACAATGCCAAGTAGATATATAATATCCCAAAACAGGTAGTACAAATCATAAGTTCTACTGAGTTCACTAGAAAATCTCTAAGTGCAACTATTCCGAAATAGAAATAAATAGTACAAAGAAAAACTTCATAAGGTGACTCTGATGCCTGCTAACGTGACGACATGTATACCTTGAAGTCTCTACCGCAACTCACAGTCAGCTAACTAATGACCATCATGCTCCGAGGTACCTGGATTTGCAAATATTAAATGTGCAGCAAGCATAGCATGAGTACACCGCAGGGTACCCAGTAAGTATCAAGACTAACCTCGTTGGAGTAGTGACGAGGAACAGTCAAGACACCTACTAGACATAATAACATGTACAAGTATGTATATAAAACTAATAGGGAACCATATCAATATAAAGCTAAACATGGTAAGAATAATGATACAATACTTGCAATAAAAACTAGAAGCAACAATTAGCAACAAGGAGCAACAGGTAATAACACCGTAAAGTAAGCAAAATACAGTTATAGTACAATGACACGAAGTAAGAATGAACAAGTAGCAATCCAACAATCAACCTCTCTCACACAAGGTTTATACCATAGTTTCCCCCAAGTAGTATACCTCATAATCACACATCACGGGACCCAAACTCTAATAACTTGGAATCTTGTGCCCACATTAGCAATCAAAACCGCACCAGACAACTCATGTGCTGCACGGACGACTCACGTGACAATACCAATAATACCTTATATCTTCACAGTCAACTCACTTGCTAACAGTAACAATATCTCATATACGTACGGACAACTCACATGCCAATAGTAGCAATACCTCATATACGCGTGGACAACTCATGTGCCAATAGTAACAATATCTTATATCCGCACGGATAACTCACGTGCCAATATTAAAACTCACGCATAGAGGGCATGTATACATGAATATACGTAAATGATCAATAAACATCGAGGTTCATCTTCTTGAACTGATATGAGTGACTAATCATGGTGTATGCTTGTGCAAGTGGTCTATCATAGCTCGAGTCAACAAGTAAGATCAGAGACAACAAATGGCACATACGAACAAAGAAACAAAACCGTAATATGCGTGACTCACACAAGGTAGGCACACCACTACACAAATATTATCAATAATAATGCCCACGAGCGATCACAAATCATCTCCGACATAGTCCCCCTCATCTCCCCCCGTGAACAACAACAAATTAAATGCCTGCTTGTCTCACCACACATGCATAAAAATATTCCCACCTTGTCTCGTTACATACTCAAACCCACATATATAACCCGCCTTGTCACGCCACGTGTGCAAATATCAATAATAACAACTGCACGGACAACTCACATGCAACACCCCAACAATCCTCTCAACATTACCATATGTGCCAAAAACATAACAACCTGCACCACATGTGCCCATACACCACAATGTTTCCAAAACAAAAATTCCAATAACACAACCACATATATCCCACTTCTCAAATACACCGAGTATAGCAAGAACAATAATAACACGAGGCACAACAAGTAATCCAACACAAGAGTGACAACAATGCAATGAAATGAAATGGAAGGATAAGTTCAACAATGAAAGACTTACAAGTAATAATGACTTCAAGTAGGAGTAGTTCAACAATAACAGAAATAACATGTAACATCGACTTCAAATAAGGATAATCAATTACGGAAGAGATAACATATGAAAATAACTCAATTAAGGATAATCAACTACGGAAGAGAACACATGTAACAATAACTTCAATTAAAGATAATCAACAACGGAAGAGATAATATGTAACAATAACTTCAATTAAGGATAATCAACTATAGAAGAGATAACATGTAACGGTAAATAGGCAACAAAAGATAGGACATGAACCAACAACTTCAAATATAAGAGTGAATTTAACAATGGATGACATAGCATGATAGAGCAACTTCAATTTAGTGTGCATAAGAACTCTAAGAGTATAACCATTCAAATTTCCACATAATAAGGTGTGTACAAACTCGTCACCTTGAGTACACGTCTTTCACGTAGTTCAAATAGCACAAACAAACCAATCCCTACGGGGTATTTCCTGCACACAAAGTTAGGCAAGATACTTACCTCAAAAGTTCTCAATCAATACTCTAAAATAGCTTTACCTTCACAATTCGCCTCCGCTCGGCTCAAATCTAACAAAAATCAATTTAATAACATCAAATAATGAAACAAAAATCAATTCCAATAAATAAAGCTATGATCTTTGCATAATTCCTCAAAAGTCAACAAAAAGTCATCTCAGGTCGCCCAATTAAAATCGGGTCCAAGGGTAGATTCTGACTACCCATAACCCCACGAGTCCATATATGTGTTTTGTTTCAAAATCCGAGTCCAAATTGACTCTCAATACTCAAATCCTCACTTTTCAAAATATAGACAAAGTTTCTCAAATTTTCACTTTGATTCTCATAATTTTGATGTTAAATCTCATATATACAACAATAACAACAAAAACAACAACCCAATAGAATCCCACTAGCGAAGTCTGGGGAGGGTAGAATGTACACAGACCTTACCCCTACCCTGAAGGGATAGAGAGGCTGTTTTCGGGAGACCCTCGGCTTAGAGATAATAGATCTATAACCACAACAGAAACTAGAAAAATAGTATCAGTATCGTAAACTACAACAAATAAATGAAAAGGCCAAAATGTGAAAGATAGAAAAAACAACAACAATAATAATAATAATAATAATAATAAAAATAAATAAAAAATAAAGAATTTGTGAAACACAACAAAAAACGCTAGCAGTCCCTAGACAAATTACTATCGGACTACTGGAGCAGCAAGGATAAACGCTTGACCCCTCTACCCTACCACCCTAATGCTCTACCTCCACACCTTCCTATCAAAGGCCATGTCCTCAAAAATTTGAAGTTGCGCCATGTCCTCGAAAATTTGAAGTTGCGCCATGTCCTGCCTGATCACCTCGCCCCAGTACTTCTTGGGTCGCCCTCTACTTCTACTCGTAACTGCTAGAACCAAACGCTCACACCTCCTAACCGGAGCATCTAGGCTCCTCCCCTGCACGTACCCAAACCACCTAAGCCTCGCTTCACGAATCTTGCCATCCACGGGAGTCGCGCCCACCCTCTCCCGAATATTCTCATTCCTAATCATATCCATCCGAGTGTGCTCGCACATCCATCTTAACATCCTCATTTCTTCTACTTTCATCTTCTAGATATGTAAAATCTTGACTGGCCAACACTCAGCCTCATACAACATGGCCGGTCTAACCACCGCTCTCTAGAACTAACCTTTAAGTTTCGGTGGTACATTCTTGTCAGATATGACTCCAGACGCTAACCTCCACTTCATCCACCCACCCCTATACGGTGCGTGACATCCCCGTCGATCTCCCCATCTCCCTGGATAATAGACCGTAGGTACTTCAAACGCTATCTCTTAGGGATGACTTGTGAGTCAAGCCTCACTTCCACATCCGCTTCTCCCGACACGTCACTAAACTTACACTCCAAATATTTCGTCTTGGTCCTACTCAACTTGAAACCTTTAAACTCCAGGGCCTGTCTCCATTCCTCCAGTATCTTGTTAGCGTCGTCTTGTGTCTCATTAACCAAAACTATATGTGTTTTGTTTCAAATCCGAGTCCAAATTGACTCTCAAAACTCAAATTCTCACTTTTCAAAATATAGACAAAGTTTCTCAAATTTTCACTTTGATTCTCATAATTTTAATGTTAAATATCATATATAATCATGTAAAATAGTTGGAAATTGAACAAAATCACTTCCTCAAAGATTGTATATGAAAATTCCTCTTCAAAACTGCCTCTTACCGAGTCTAGGGTTCCAAAATATGAAAATGAGACCAAAACCTCGTCCCTCGGCTTTTATTTCCAGTCAAAAATGTGATTTGGGGTTCGTAAATGCGAGCCCCACAAATGCGAGGAAGTGATCACAAAAGCGAAGACCTTCATAGTCCTGCTAACGTCGCAAATGCGACACTAAGTTTGCTAATGCAAACTTGGGACACTTTGCTAATACGACCCTCAATATCGCAAATGCGAACATGCTCACCCAGACCCCCCATTGCAAATGCGAACCTAGCAGACCTTAGCCAAATCTCGCAATTGCGATCAATATTTTGCAAATGCGAGACCTGAAGCACCTGCTCAACACCAGCAACACTAATACTGTTCAAACACTCTGAAACGCGTCTGAAACTCACCTGAGCCCTCGAGGCTCAGAATCAAACATCAATACCAATCAGGAAACACAACATAAACTTGCTCGCATGATTACATCATTAGAATAACATCTGAAACCGTGAATCGGACCTCCAAAACACATGAAATAAGCATGAAACTCAATAACTTCTAAAAATACAACCGCGCGTCCTATTCCTATCAAATCGACTTGGAATGGCGCCAAACTTTGTGGACAAGATCCAAATAACAAAATGGAACTATTTCAAGTTCTGAAATAAAAATTCAGACACGATTGTTATGAACTCAACCTACGGTCAAAATTATCAAATTCTAAGCCTTTAAATTGCCAACTTTCGGCAAAATAACACGAATCAACCTATGTACATCCAAATTCGATTCTGGACATACGCCCAAATCCAAAATCACGATACAAACCTATCGAAGTCATCAAAACTCTTCGGGGGTCATTTTCACATACGTCAAATCTCGATCAACATTTTTTAACTTAAACCTCTAAAGTGAGAATCACCCATCCAAACTCATCCTAATACATGAGAAAATCAAATCCTACCACGCACACAAGTCATAATATACAATATGAATTCACTTAAGTCCTCGAACTACTAAACGGAAACTTAAAGCTCAAAACGACTAGTCGAGTCGTTACATTCTCCCCCTCTTAAATAAACATTCGTCCTCGAACATGCCAAGAGTCTTTCCCAAGCCATCAAATCACAGTATAAACTCACCATACGCGTAACCACAGGTGGTCCTACGCTGCCTCAATCCACATAGGCTCGGAGACATTATCTCAACCGAAGATTATTCTTTCTACCCATGTTGATAAGCCTTAGAATCAAATTTCCACATCCACTAAGCGCCGTATAATCACACAACCAATTTGTAAAATCCTAAACTAGGTGCAACCGCTCATGCATACATCTACAAGATACAACCACATGAAATAACACATCACCCATATACCCATAACAATAACTCTGACAACAATAGTTGCCCATTACCAAGCCTGGTACTGGCAAATAGCCTCAGATCTATTAGAACCTTGTTCCAAACCTTCACAATGCAGAAAATAATGCAAGAAACATGTGAAACTCATAAATACTCACCCGATCAACAAGCCACATCGAACTCCACCTGGGCACATACATCACAATCAAATCCCTAACAGGCACGCCCCAAAAACAAACTGAATATAGAAAGAGGAACACTTGAGAGAACTATCAAACAAGTCCAATAGACACAACTCTCCACCGATACCCTACCACAGATCCACTCCACCAGGAAGAAGCAAGACACATGCAACGACCATAATGAATCACACCCTAACTTAACCTCACTGTGGCACATAGTCCGGTACAAACATGCTTATCCATAAAGAACATCAGGCTCCTTCCTCCACCCGAAATCACAAGTAAGATAATATCTCAACATCTAAAACACTCTACTAACTCAATCTCGTAGAACCAAACCACATCACAAAGCAAACTTCTTATACCTGTAGAAAACCCAAATCACAAGTCGATCCAAACCATCCAGAAATCACATCAAATTCTATCGTGTTAGCTAACATACAAACCACCCAAGCCTCATGGCCCTCAATAGTAACTAAGCTGGATCGATAGGCACGGGTATCACAATAGAATCCCCCAACTAGAATGAACACATAATACAACCATATCTGAAGCAAGGTAAGATGGATCTTACCAGTAAATGGGACATAATCGAAATAACACAATGCATATCTACAATTAACCAAAATCATACCTGTAATGATATCATCTAGTGCATCAGCCTCCGACCAACCAGGAAGAGCATGACAATGGGCTCGGCCTCCCCCTCTAGGGCGAGCTCTACCCGCCTGACCTCCACTCCTACCTGGTGGTGCAGCATAGCAGCCACTGGAGCGAAACTCATAGCCCGAATACCCCGATGTGACACATATGTTCGGGTCTAGGACAATCTCTCACCATGTTGATGGTATATCCATACTCCAAGAAACCTCTGTGATGATGTGGCTGTGGAAGCTGTCCAGCATGGGTACTCTGGGACCCATGGATATCTAAAGCACCACGTGAAGCCTAAAGTGCAAACTAAACTGGCTGGCCCACAAAACCTTTTCCACCACGCACCCTGCCTCCAAAATAGGGATCGGTAGACCCTCCCGGACTACGAGGCCTCTTAGCCTCCCTATCCTCTCTCTCTCTCTCTTGGCCCCACATACCCTATATTCTGCGAGCAATCCCTACCACTTGCTGAAACAGAACATCCATCTCCAAAACTTGACCCATGCTGAATCGAATACCATAACTGAGCCCCTCAATAAACCTAAGGACTCTCTATCTAACTATAGAAACCAAAACAAGTGTGTGAATGGACAAATCACTGAATCTGATGGCATACTCTGACATTGTTATAGTGCCCTGACGCGGCTGCTCGAACTCGGTGCACCATGCATCCTGAAGGGTCTGGTGAACAAACTCCCCCAAAAACATCTCTCAAAACTCTGTCCAAGTGAGTGGAACTGTATCCACTGGCCTACACTCCTCATAAGCCTGCCACCATTGATATGTTTGTGAAACGTAGTAAAAGCAACTCTGCTCATCTCCACAATATCCACGGTGAGGAGAATACGGTGGCACTTCTCTATTAAATCCTCCACATCCTCAGCAGCTAGGCCATCGTGAGTAAGAGGATGATACTTTCTGAACCTCTCAAGTCTCAGCTTCTTCTCCTCATATGCCCCTGGCCTTACCTTAGGCTGAATCGAAATAACAGGTTGGCAAGCATAACACCCAGAACCTAGCCAATGTGAACCCGCTGTTATGGAGTACGTGCAGCGGGTGTTTGAGCTCCTCCCTCGGTCTGTGAAGCGGCTGGTGCAGATGGAATCAATCCCGCCTGAGCTAATGTACCAGCATTCTCAGGAACTACATTGACGTCTCCTGAAGCCCAGGATTAGCAACAGACATCTCCAGTGCTCTAGCTTTAGCACGTGCTCATGCTCGGCCTCGCCCTCTACCTTATCCTCTAGCAACACCGTCTATGGGGGCTGCATCATCAGTAATTGCAGCTCGTGCTCTCACCATCTATGAGAGAATAGAAAGACAAGGCTCAAACTTCGAAATCAATAAATTCACACGATAGGAATGGAAGAAGAGAAGTTTCCTAATAGTTCTGTAGCTTATCAAAGATAAGTAAATACACATGCGTACCAATCTGCAAGACTCTACTAAACTTGCTTATGACTCGTAGCACCTATGAACCTAGAGCTCTGATACCAACTTGTCATGACCCAAAATCCCTCCTTAGGAGTCGATATGGAACCTATGTTCTAAAACTAGGTAAGCCTAAGAATTACTAAATTAATAATAGATTTTAACCAATCAAGTATTAAACATGAACCAGAAATTTCTATATAAAGCAAACATCCCAAGTAGATATACAATATTCCAAAACCAGTAGTACAAGTCATAAGCTCTACTGAGTTCACTATAAAATCTCTAAGTGAAACTATTCCGGAATAGAAATAAACAGTACAAAGTAAAACATCAGAAGGTGACTTCGATGCTTGCGAACGCGACGACATGTATACATGTAAGTCTCTACCGCAACTCACAGTCAGCTAACTAATGACCAGCATGCTCCGAGGTACCTAGATTTGCACAAAATATGCGGGAAGCGTAGCATGAGTACACCACAGTGGTACCTGTAAGTATCAAGACTAACCTCGGTGGAGTAATGATGAGGAACAGTTAAGACACACTACTAGATATAATAACTTGTACAAGTATGAATATAAAACTAACAGGGAACCATATCAATATAAAGCTAAACATGGTAATAATAATGATACAATACCTGCAATAAAAACTAGAAGCAGCAATTAGCAACAAAGAGCAACATGTAATAATGTTGTAAAGTAACCTGAATACACTTAAAATCCAGTGACACCAAGGAAGAACAAGTAACAATCCAACAATCAACTGCTCTCACACAAGGTTTATACCAGAGTTTCCCCGAGGTACCACACCTCATAATCACAAATCACGGGTCCCAATCACGAACTCTAATCACTTGGCATCTTTTCCCCTCATTACCAATCACAACCACACGGATAAACCACATGTTGCACGATTGACTCACTTGTCAATACCAATAATACCTCATATTTGTATGTACAACTCACGTGCTAATAGTAACAATATCTCATATCCTCACGGACATCTCACGTTCCAATAGTAATAATATCTCATGCGCACGAATAACTCACATGCTAATAGTAACAATATCTCAAAGCTGCATGGACAATTCAGGTGCTAATGTTACAACTAACGCATAGAAGGCAGATATACAAGAAAACATGTAAAAATGATCAATAAACATCAAGGTTCATCTTCTTGGACTGATATGAGTGACTAATTACGATGTATGCTTGTGCAAGTGTTCCAGCACAACTCGAGTCAACAAATAAGATCAGAGACAACGAATGGTACATAGGAAACAACACAATAAAACCGTAATGTGCATGCCTCACACAAGGTAGGAAAACCACTACACAAATATCATCAATAACAATTCCCCTGGTCCATCACAATTCATCAAAATCATCCCCGACATAGCCCCTTTGTCTTGCCGCGTGCGCAATAATAAAGCAAGTGTCTGCCTTGTCTCGCCACACAAGCATAATAATATTCCAACCACGTCTCGCCACATGTGCAAACCCACATATATAGCTTGCCTTATCACGCTGCATGTGCAAATATCAATAATAACAACAGCACGGACAACTCACGTGCGAACACCCCTAGAATCCTCTCAACAATACCACATGTGCCAAAAACATAACAATATAACATAACAACCCACACCACATGTGTCTATACACCATAATGTTTCCACAACAAAAATTCTAATACCACAACCACAAATAGTCCATGGCTCAACAGCACTGGGTACAACAAGAACAACAATAACACGAGGTACAACAAGTAAACCAACACAAGAGTAACAACAATGCAATGAAATGGAAGGATAATCTCAACGATGAAAGACTTACAGGAAATAATGACTCGAGTAGTTCAACAATAAAAGAAATAACATGTAACATAGACTTCAAATAAGGATAATCAATTACAGAAGAGACAACATGTGACAATAACATCAATCAAGGATAAGCAACCACAGAAGAGATAACATGTAACAATAACTTCAATTAGGCATAATTTACTACGGAAGAGATAACCATTAACAATGAATTCAATTAAGGATAATAAACTACAAAAGAGATAACATGTAACAATAACTTCAATTAAGGATAATCAACTACGAAAGAGATAACATGTAACAGTAACTTCAATTAAGGATAATCAACAACGGAAGAGATAACATGTAACAGTATAGAGGAAACAAAAGATAGGACATGAACCGACAACTTTAAATAAGGCATATAAGAGTGAATATAATAATGGAGGACATATCATGATAGAGAAATTTCAGTTTAGTGTGCATAAGAACCCTAAAAGTCTAAACCCGTCAAATTTCTACATAATAAGTTGTATACACACTCGTCACCTCGAGTACACGTCTTTCACGTAGTTCAAATAGCACAAACAAACCAATCTGTACGTGGTGATTTCCCCACACAAAGTTAGGCAAGATACTTACCTAAAAATCCCTCAATCAATATTCAAAAATAGCTTTCATTTATAATTCACCTTCGCGGTGCTCAAATCTAACCAAAATTGACTTAATAACATTAAATAATGAAAGAGAAAGTAATTCCAATAAATAAATCTATGATCTTTGCATAATTCCTCAAAAGTCAACCCCGAGCTTGCCCGGTCACAACTAGGTCCAAGGGTAGATTCCCACTTTCCATAACCCCATGAGTCCATATATGTGTTTTTTTCAAAATTTGAGTCAAAAATTAACTCTCAAAACTCAAATTCTCATTTTTTAAAACATAGACAAAGTTTCTCAAGTTTTCACTTTGATTCTCATAATTTTGATGTTAAATATCATATATAATCATGTAAAATAATAGAAAATTGAACAAAATCACATACCCAAAGATTATAGATGAAAATCCCTCTTTAAAATTGCCTCATACTGATTCTAGGGTTCCAAATATGAAAATGAGACCAAAATTCCGTCCCTCAACTTTCATGTCCAGTCGCAGGTGTCGGAAATGTGAACCCCGTAAATGCGATAAAGTGATCGCAAAAGTGAAGAACCTCACGGTCCTGCCAACATCGCAAATGTGATATTAAGTTTGCAAATGTGAACACGGGACACTTCGCAAATGCGACCCTCAAGATCGCATATGTGAACAAGCTCACCCAGGCCCCCCATCTGAAATATGACACTGGGTTAACAAATGCAAACCTAGCATACCCCTAGCCAAACATCGCAATTGCAATCAATATTTCATAAATGCGAGACATGAAGCACCTGCTCGACAATAGAAACACTAAAACTCTTTCAAATACTTTGAAACGTGTTTGAAATTCACCCAAGGCCTCGGGGCTCCAAACCAAACATCAATACCAGCCTAAAAACACAATATGAACTCGCTCGCATGATAAAATCATCATAACAACACCTAAACCATGAATCGGACCTCCAAAACACATAAAATCAACATGAAACTCAAGAAATTCTATAAACACGACTGCATGACCGGTTCCTATGAAATAAATTCGGAATGATGCCAAACTTTGCGGAAAAGTTCCAAAAGACAAACGAACCTATTCCACGTCCTAAAATAGAAATCCAAACCCGATAGCTATGAAGTCAATCCACGGTCAAACTTATCAAAATTCTAAGCCTTTAAGTTGCCAACTCTCGGCAAAATAACACAAATCAATCTACCAATCTCTGAATTTGATTTCGGTCATACGCCCTAATCTTAAATCATAATACAAACCTATAGGGTCCATCAAAACACCATTCCGGTGTCATTTTCACATAAGTCAAATCTCGGTCAATATTTTCAACTTAAACCTCTAAAGTGAGAATTACTCATCCAAACTCAACACGAAACACACAAGTCATATACACAATATTAATCCACTCAAGACTTCGAACCACTGAGCGGAACCTTACGGCTCAAAATGACCGGTCGAGTCGTTACAATACTCAGGTACCTGAGAGGTACCTCTGAAGACCGTTTGTATTTTAGAGGATCTAATCCAATCTTGAAGGATTAAATGGATACTGATATGGCATGTGATCTTGATAATCATAAATCTACTACAGGATACCTGTTCATATTTTCAGGGGGAGCTATATAATGGTAGCCGAAGTTGCAGAAGTGCATCACGCTCTCTACAACTGAAGCAGCATATATTGCCACTATTGAAGCTAGCTAGGGGATGGTATGGATGAAACGGTTTCTTCAAGAGCTTGGATTGTATCAAAAAGAGTATGTCATATTGTGAGAGTCGACGTGCAATAGAACTGAGCAAAAACACCATGTATCATGCAAGAACGAAGCATATCGATACGAGATATCACTGGATTCAAGAAAATATAGAGGACATATCTATGTAGTTCAGGAAAATCCCTACAAGTCAGAATCCTTCAGATATGCTGACCAAGGTGGTACCAAGAGACAAGTTTAAGTTGTGCAAAGAACTCGTCGGCATACATTCAAACTAGAACCCAATGCTACTTTCTTCAGGTGAATGCGACTGGAGAGGGAGATTGAGGGATCCATCCTATTGGTTGTAAATAGTTGGTAATATCCATATGCCTATTTTTCCTATACTATGGTAGAGAAGATTTGGTGAAAGATCTTACTTGGAGCCAAAGTTTAGAAATAAGTGGAGGTGTAACGACCTAACTGGCCGTTTTGAGAATTTGCGTGTCGCTCGATAGTTTGAGGGAACGAGTATCTCCAAATGATTTATTATGACTTGTTTTAATCGTCAGCTTTGGTTTTCAAGCTATTCGGAATTGATTTGGAAGAGTGAATTTCAAGATTTAAGCTTTAAGTTGGAAGAGTTGGCCAAGTTTGACTTTTTAGCATTTGACCTCGGATTGGAGTTTTGATGGTTCCGTTAGGTCCGGATGGTGATTTTGGACTCGGGCGTATGCCTGGATTTGCATTTGGATATTTCTAGAAGGATTCGGCACTAATTGGCGGAAGTTGGAAATTTGAAGGTTTGGAAAGTTCATAAGTTTGACCGAAAGTTGACTTTGAGAATATCAGATTCGGAATGAATTTTCGGGAACTGGAATAGCTTTGATATGTAATTTGGGACTTATATGCAAAATTTGGGTTCATTCTGGATTGGTTTGCAATGTTTCGGCACGAGTTATTAAAGTTCATCAAGTTTGAATTGGAGTGCAGTTTGTCGTTTCATTGTTGCTTATGTATGTTTTGAGGCCTCGAGTAGGTCCGCATTGTGTTATGGAACTTGTTGGTATGTTTTGACAGGGTCCCGGGGCCCTCAGGTATGTTTCGGATCTCCTACGAGTTATTTCTCTATGTTTTTGGACTGCTGGTTTTAGTCACCTGGTGTTCTTCATCGCGTTCGAGCCCTTACTTCCATGTTCGTGCAGTGTTATGGTCGCCTCAGATATTCTATTCTCCACGATCATGAATAGGCGACCACATACGTGAAGGTTGAAGGATTTTGATTGTCGCGTTCGTGCTCCTAGTTACGCGATCACGTATAAGGTAAACTAGAAGGCCTCGGGCCCTTGTTGTCCGCGATCGTGTGAATACAACCGTGTTTATGTAGAGAGGTGGAAACAGTGTATCGCGTTTGCGAAGGAGGTTTGGTCAGCTACCATCATTTGGTCTCCGCGATCGCGAGCGATGTTCCACGACCGCGATGATTAAATCACTAGACGGAATATAAGAACTCCATTTCGGGGGTTTCAGCCATTTTTGCATTTTTGAAGCTATAGAGCTCGGATGGAGGCGATTCTTGAAGAAATTTTCACCATATGGATTGGGGTAAGTGTTCTCTACTCGATTTTGGTTATATTTTCTGAATCTATCTTCGATTTTAGCTTTTGGCTGATGAATTTTAAAGAGAAAATTGGGGGTTTTAGCCTAAAGTTTCATAATGTGAATTTTTGAGTTTTGGAAATTGATTCGGAGTCGGATTTGAGTGAAACTAGTATGGTTGCACTTGTAACTGAATGGGTTGTCGGCTTTTGTGAGTTTTGTCGGGTTCCAAGGCGGGGGCCCAGGTGTGATTTTTGGCCGATTTTGGGTTTTGATTAAAGATTTGACCTTTATCGATTGCGTTTGTTTCCTTTAGCATCATTTGATGTATTCAAGTTGCTTTTGGCTAGTTTCAAGCTGTTCGGAGGATGATTTGAGCGGGATGGCACTTCTAGTGTATCAATTTGACTTGTTGGAGTTAAGTGTCTTGCCTAACTTTGTTGAGGGAATTTTTCCTACTATTTGACATTATTTTCTACACGCGAGGGTGATAAATTTATGAGGCGACGAGCATATATGCATGTGCCAGAGTTAATCATGCTCGGGGGTAGATTATGCTATGAATTGTGCCTTGTCGAATTATGTGAAATTCTTGCTTTATGTCTTGCTTGACTCATAGGTACGAAGAATATACAATTAAATGTTAGAAACCAAGATTTAGTTTATTATATCTTGATCAAAATTTGACGGAATTCTGAGAAAACATTGATGTGTCTAATTCAGTCATCATTATACTTAATCCTTAAGACATTGCTACGGCCGATATTCTTGAGATATTAGGTTCTATACTCGTGTTGTAGATCATTCTTGAGATTTGTTGAAATATTGAATAATAAGGTTCTTGAGGGTTTATTGAACTATTGTTGACTTGAAAGTTGTGAATGGGGTTCGTTGGAATACTCATTTAAACACTCTCCTTGACGTTATTTATGCTTCCTACCTTGTTTGACATTGAAACACATATGCTTGGTAAACAAGAGCATAAAGCACGAAGGGTGATGCCGTGTCATTTTATATATTATCATGTGAGGGAGAGTGTAAATCAAGAAGAGTAATGTCATGACATATCATTTGAGAGTAAGAGCACGAAGGGTGATGTCGTTCCATGTTATGTGAGTGTAAAGCACGAAGGGTGATGTCGTGCCTTTTCATTTGAGTGTAAAAGCACGATGGGTGATGCCGTGCCATTTCATTATATTATCGTGATCTCATTTACATTATCATGTGAGGATGATAGTAAAAGCAAGAAGGGTGATGTTGTGACATTCCATTTATGTCATCATGCTTTTATATTATCACGAGTTCATGGAACGTGGGGTGTTTCCGTGCAGGCGAGGATAAGGGACATGCATTATGTTGTGATATATTTTCCTTGTGTATACGCTCATGCCTTTACCTTTAGAATCTATTGTCTCACCTATGTTTCCTAGTGAAATGTCGGTGTTGTTCAATATTTTTCCTCTATCTCAATTGTTGTTGTGTTGCCCATGCGTTCTACTTGTTTAACATGCTAATACCATGCCTCCTTCCTGTAGTTATATCTATAACCATGTCGTATCTAGTTTTTTGGACTTTAGTATTAGATTTCTACCATGTTATCCATTCATGTATCTACTTGTTAGCTTATAAACAACATGCGTTCCCCTATTATTTTTCATATCCACATCTATGCCTTCTACCATGCTAGTTAGGTGAAATTATGTTCTTCTTTCCTAATTGATGTCATCATTCCTATGTTTCCTACTTGGTCATTACTGTTATCAGCATTCCTTTCACCTAGTTGGTACTGTTACACGTATATTTTGTGAGGATGAGATAAATGCACGAAGGGTGTTGTTGTGCCGTTGGATTTGGTCTCTTGAGTTCTCATACTATGAAAGTTATGGATTTATTACTTTGATTTACTAGTTATCGCTCTAAGGAAAGGAATTGTCATGATACTGAGGAATATTAATCGTGGATCTTCTAGAAATCATCTACTGTTTAGCATAATTTTTTCCTTGTACGCTATTTTGTTATGTTCTTATATTGTTCTATTTGCTAGTTTTATGTACAGGTTTTATTAGTGAGCATATTTTAACTAAAAATCCATGTCACCACTTCGACGAGGTTAGACAAGAAACTTACTGGGTACATGAGGTCGGTTGTAATCATTCTACACTTCTGCACCTTGCGTGTAGATTTTGGAGTGGAGTTGTTGGTGATGTCGGGAGCTGACTCTAAAGATGTTCGTGCATTCTGAAATATAGCTGCCACTTGTCCTTGGTAGCTTTAGGGTTTTCTAATCTGTTTATGTAACAGTCAAACAGATCATGTATTTATTTGTACCAGTTTTGTAAATTTCAAATTCTTAGAAGCTCATGACTCGTACTACCAGTCCTTGGGATAATATGTAAATGTTCAGATAATTCTTCACCGTTCCTATAAATTTCAGTTGGATTGTATTGAGGGTTTGTTATCTTACCTAGTGGATCGAGTTAGGTGCCATCAAACCTAGTGGTTTTCGGACCGTGATAGAATGGTATCAGAGCTCTAGGTTCATAGGTTCTACAAGTCATGAGCAAGTGTTTAGTAGAGTCTTACGGATCGGTACGATGACGTCCATACCTATCTTTGAGAGGCTACAGGACATTTAGGATATATTTCCCATATTTCATTCCTTATCATGCAGTATTGATTCATCTTGAAGCGCAACTCTTTGAATCCTTCCACGCATTCGTATGTGCATGTGAGCGATAGGTATCAGTTGTGCATCGATGTCTAGTGATCCCATGGATGAGGTGCGAGATGTGATTTCATTGTACGGATGATTGGCCAGTCTGGAAGACTTGAGGCTGGGTTTTGACTGTGACTTGAGCACGGGTATTTTGGTCGTGTAAGAAAATGCTTTTGAACTTATAAGTCTGGCAATGTCCTTATTAGTGGAATTATGGCTCGATAAGTGATTTGATGACTATATGATGAGTATGATGTGACCACAGGAGGTGGTCGGATGGTCCGTAGGTGTTTAGAAGAGTTTTTTTTAGATGTAAAAGGACTATTGGGTGCTTGATTATGTCTTGATTTGACATGCTGGCTCAAGTTATGGGTGTGTTGAGGGATTTTTCATGTTATGGAGTTGTAATGACCCGGCCTATCGTTACGTAGAACTTGCATTTTTATTGTTGTCATTGACTTGTTATGGATTGGTTATTCTATTATTGATGTGTTAGAGTCAATAGTCTTGAAATCGGAATGGTTAAATGAGAATTCAGTAACTTAGTATTTAAAGATAGCCTTATAATCGGAAAAGTCAACTGAGAGTTGACTTATTGGGAAACGACCTCGGAATGTGGATTTTGTGGCTCAGATAGCTTCGTTAGGTGATTTGGGACTAAGGAGTGTATTCGTAATATCTTTATGATGACGGGTCTAGAATTAGGCTTGAATTGGCGAAAGGTAGTTTTTGACGATTTCCGGTTGGCAGTGGAAAATAGGCTATCGGGGTCGGAAAAGAATTCCGACAGTTGGAACAGGTTCATAATGTCATTTTGGATATGTCTGCAAAATTTCAGGTCAATCGGAGTTGTTTTGGGTAGTTTCGGCATCATTGGTGGAATTTAGAAAATTCAAAGTTCATAGGCTTGAATTCGATGTGTTTTGGGGTTTTGATGTTGTGTGTGATGTTTCGAAGGCTTGACTAAATTTGAATGATCATATATGATGCGTTGGTATATTTGTTTGGGGTCCCAAGGGGCTCGGGATGGTTTTGGGTGGTTAACGGGGAGTTTTGAGCATAATTGATGTTGCTGAAGTAGCTGGACGAAGCTCCGCATATGCGGAAGTTTGTCTGGTTGAAGCATTTCCACAGGTGCGAGGTAATCGCCGCACCTACGAAGCCGCAGGTGCGGGAGGTCGAGCGCAGGTGCGGAGGCTGAGGACTTTGGGGTCTTTCCGCAGGTGTGCACCTGGGAACGCAGGTGCGGTTCCGCAGGTGCGCGCGTAAGTGGTCGCAGGTGCGGAACCACTTTTCAGAGAGTATAAAAACATGCCTTCGCGAATTTTAGCCATTTTTTGTTTCTCAATATTTCATCCGGGTTTGAAGCTTTTGGAAGGGTTTTGAAGAGGGGATTCGATAGTTCTTCATTGAGGTAAGGTTTTTGGATTCTAAACTCGTTTATATGTGATTAAAGGTCAGATTTATGGTGGACAATTAGGGAAAAATCATTGCAAATTAAGAAATTAAGGCTTGGGAGTCTTTAAAAATGGAGATTTGAGGGGTCATTTGGACTCCGAATTTAGTGTTCTTTATATGTACGAACTCGAGAGATGATGAACAGTTTTGTATAAAGATTTCTGAGTTTCGGGACGTGGGCTCGGAGGGTCGGGTTTGACCAATTTTGGGATTTTTGAGTATTTTTGATACATTTCGATTGGGATTAGTTCCTTAGCATATTATAATGATATACATCTAATTGTTGGTAGATTTGGAGCACTCAGAGGCCGAATTTAGAGGCAAGGGCACTGCGGAATAGTATATTAGTCGATTTTGAGGTAAGTAATGCTTCCAAACTTGAAACTGAGCGTTCGAAACTCCAAACTATTTGATATATGATGTTAATTAAGGTGACGCACTTACCAAGTGAAGGGCATGCGGGCGTACACCGAATATTTGTAGCCTGGCTCATCCCATGGCACTGTCTAATGGTTATCTCAGTTTGATATTTGTACTGTGAGGGTGGTATTTACCTTGAACAAAATAGAAATCCATCCCTCAATATATGTGCGCTCACTGGGGGTGTGAAGACTCCGGCGGGGCTCCTTTTGTCACGACCCACTTCTGGAGTCGTGATGGCGCCTGTCGTGGAACCAGGCAAGCCACCCATTTTATCTAATTAAATAAAATTTCCAATAAAATATCCTTCTTAACAAGTCTGTGGATAAAAATACTAATAATAAATCAAAATTTGGAAACCAGTTTATGAAATTCAAAACCCAAATCCTACAAACCCCGGATCTAGTGTCACACAGTCATGAGTTGCTAATACTTAATACAACCAAAAAGAAATGACCAACATAGTCTAAAAATAAATACGACGGTAGAAAAGGAGGAGAAGACGAGATCACGGTCGCCAGCTGCTACCTCGTCAACTCTGATGAAAACTGCTGCTACTCACTGACCAGAGTTGAATCCTGTTGTACCTGGATCTTCACACAAGGTGCAGGGGGTAACGTGATTACACCAACTCAATATTAACGAAACCAAACTACGGGCTAAGAGGTAGTGACAGACTAAACCTCCGATAATTCGAAAACAATATATAACTTGGACATGACAGTAATATATATCAGAAAATAAACAAGATGCATCAGTTTGTGACTGTAGCCCTACATACTAGCATGAGTTCATATAGAATCAAGAATGATGTGCACTCCGTAATCCAACTCTCATAAGGTGGTCCACTCAGTACTAGAATACGGCCTTCCGGCCCAAGGAAGTCCATCCCGGATATTACATAAACACAAGTGACATTGTCACCTAGTACTAATAAAAAGGACGATTCGGCCACCATGGAGAAGATCCATCTCTGGAACATAATACCCACGGAGGAAATCCATCTCCGGAACATAAGACCCATGGAGGAAATCCATCTCCAGAACATAAGACCCACGGAGAAGATCTATCTCCGGAACATAATACTCGGACAAGATCCATGCCCAGGGAAATCCATCCCTCAATACCTGTGCGCTCACTGGTGGTGTAAAGACTCCGGAGGGGCTCCTTTCAGCCCACGCGCTATATCAAGCCAACGAAGGCATGATTTCAGGGTCGCTGCGGTGTACAGTCCGACCTCATAACTGTCTCAAAACCAGGCTCCAAGCCTCACTCAGTCAGTACCTACCAGTCACACTCACAATGCTCTAACATATGAAAATCAGTCCAAACCAATGATAATATAGAATAAACTAGCAACTTACGAGACTGAGGCATGAAACATATACTATAACAGGACTGAGTACATGAAAACAATAATCATAAATAGAGAGAGAAATAATCCACCATTCCAGTCTGAACATATCGGCATGAAGCCTTAACATTTATACTTAGCATGATTTCTATTTCGTTCAAGGTAAATAACACCTTCACAGCACAAATATCAACCTGAGATAATTATTAGACAGTGCCATGGGATGAGCCAGGCTAACAATATTCGGTGTACGCCTCCATGCCCGTCACCTAGCAAGTGCGTCACCTTAATTAACATCATATATCAAATAGTTTGGGGTTTCGAACCCTCAATTCCAAGTTTGGAAGCGTTACTTACCTCAAAACCGGCTAATATACTACTCCGCAGTGCCCTTGCCTCTAAATTCGGCCTCCGAGTGCTCCAAATCTACCAACAATCAAATGTATATCATTATAATATGCAAAGGAACTAATCCCAATCGAAATGTATCAAAAATACTCAAAAATCCCGAAATTGGTCAAACCCGACCCTCTAGGCCCACGTCCTGAAACTCAGAAATTTTTATACAAAACTGTTCTTCATCATCTCTCGAGTTCGTACATATAAAGAACACCAAATTTGGAGTCCAAATGACCCCTCAAATCTCTATTTATAAAGACTCTAAATCCCAACCCCTAATTACCCAATTTGCACTGATTTTTCCCTAATTTTCCACCATAAATCTGACCTTTAATCACATATAAACGAGTTTAGAATCCAAAAACCTTACCTCAATGAAGAACTATCGAATCCCCTCTTCAAAACCCTTCCAAAAGCGTCAAACCCAGATGAAATATTGAGGAAAAAAAATGGCTAATATTCGCGAAGGCATGTTTTTATACTCCCTTAATAGTGGTTCCGCACGTGCGACCACTTACGTGCACCTGCGGAACCGCACCTGCGTTCCCAGGTGCGCACCTGCGGAAAGACCCCAAAGTCCTCAGCCTCCGCACTTGCGCTCGACCTCTCGCACCTGCGGCTTCGCAGGTGTGGCGATTACCTCGCACCTGCGAAAATCCTTCAACCAGCCAAACTTCTGCATCTGCAGAGCTTCGTCCGCTCCTGCGGGCCCGCACCTGTGGCTCCTCTTCCACAGGTGCAAAAACACCAGCAACAGCAATTATGCTCCAAACTCACCGTTAACCACCCAAAACCATCCCGAGCCCCTCGGGACCCCAACCTAACATACCAACGCATCATATATGATCATTCAAACTTAATCGAGCCTTCGAAACAACAGACACAACATCAAAACCCCAAAAACACATCGAATTCAAGCCTATGAACTTTGAATTTTCTAAATTCCACCAACGATGTCGAAACTACCCAAAACAATTTCGATAGACTTGAAATTTTGCAGACATATCCAAAATGACATTACGAACCTGTTCCAACTGTCTGAATTCCATTCCGACCCCGATAGCCTATTTTCCATTGCCAATCGAAAATCACCAAAAACTAGCTTTCGCCAATTCAAGCCTAATTCTACACCGGATATCACAAAAATATTCTGAACACACTCCTAAGTCCCAAATAACCTAACGAATCTATCTGAGCCACAAAATTCACATTCCGAGGTCGTTTCCCAATAAGTGAACTCTCAGTTGACTTTTCCCATTATAAGGCTATCTTTAAATACTAAGTTACTGAATCATCATTTAACCATTCCGATTTCAAGCCTATCGACTGTAACACAACAATAATAGAATAACCAATCCATGACAATTCAATGACAGCAATAAAAATGCAAGTTCTACGTAACGACAGATCGGGTCGTTACATTCTCCCCCACTTAAACATACGTTTGTTCTCGAACGTGCCTAGAGTTGTTCCAACACCACCAAAAATTGTTGTGTAACCTTCCATGCACATATTAGGAGGTGATCCCATGTCACCTTACCCCATCTACGTCCGATAACACAACATAACTGAAATTTCATTGTCAAATCTTGACCCATAGACCTTAAAACCAAGTTTCCACTTCTAAAATAATTTACAAGTTCAGATTTCCACTACTATAAGCTGAAATAGTCTGAACACGTTGTATCAACCCATATCCGTAACTCAAGATGAAATCACATAATATACCGCGTGGCTCAACCACTCATAGCGATAACTCCTAAACACAACAGATTTTCAAACAACTCAATACCGGTACATACCCTCTTATCAAACCATGCCTCATTCTAACACTTCCATATACTGCCGATGATGAAAGAAACACGTATAACCCAGTAACCATTCGCCCGATCAATATCAATACCATCCAGATCCATAACTTGTGCAACTTGTGCACTCAATAACCACATACCAAGAGTTCCATTCATTAAATAAAGAAGATTCGCACGAGAGGGATATCCTGCCACTAACACTTACCATTACCACATCATACTAAAAGCCTGATACACATCGTGAAACCATATCACACAAATCTGACACCAAGGATCATACCTATACCTAACCGGGCTGCAAAACGTGATTCCATCCAATCGCTGGACCACATGACACACTCCAAACCACCTTGATCAAAATCAATAACCATGCGAAATTCGACATCAATCACTCAAAGTGCATTGCCATATTCATGGGAGAAAATCGGACGATACCATTCCACCCGAACCACCAATAACGTGACCAATACGTCTCAATCCTAATAATNCTAATAAGCCCAATTAGGACCGCACCCTATGCATATACAACCAATGATCACAACTCCTCGAACACTGAAAGGTAACTCATAGATCACTCCAAAGCATGAATAAGCTCAATGACAATCAAATGGTACATCCCTCAACAATAGCATTTCGGAGTCAACAATTCTGACTCGGTGCAGACCACACACCCATACCGGCCTACCAATAACTGTAAGTCAACTCAAGTCACCCACAACAGGTAGATAACTCTCTGAACGTTCATAATGACTGAATCATGACATATACTAACACCTGACTAGCTTGCTCGCATCCTCGTAGTTCACAACTACAAAAATAATATGTTCATGAAAACTCCCAATCTCAAAATCCATGAGGCGCACCAATTAACATATTTGATCCCAATTCCACCGCTCAAATGTATAACACGCCCCTAATACTTTATCATTCTGCGAGGGATACCCCCATAATTCCTCTGTGTCACCAAGAAACCTTGAATATCAGTAGTCGATCCAACAAAAGAGTGTCGTAACACCAATGAAGCACCCTTATTCAACACATTTTCCTTAATGAATGTATACTCTCATCCAGCCACTCAATCGTGGTATCCTTTACCTAATCATCTGAAGCTGCCAGTTGACCTTCCTTCCAGAACTGAACTGTGACCTCACATATGTCACTCTCCACTATACACAAAATACCGCATACGCCATGTAATCCTATGATAAATATGAGAACTCCATGCTCCCTTCCTATCCACAACAACTACGTACCCATCTAGCCAAGAACTTTCCATTCGATCCCATCTAGAAACAAAATCACTATACATCACCTGGCCCTCACGCCCGTAGAAATATACATCTCCAATCGTGGTAGAAAACATTAAGAACTCCCGAATCACACATGTACAACACCAAACCGTCAGGACTGAATCCCTTTAACTCAACCAAGCTACACATGCCACCAAATTCCAAGAGAATTGCTAATAAACATCTGTAACAACCCATTACCTTATAAACACCCAAAGAACTAACCATATCCCTTATTATCCCGATCCAACCTACTACCAAGTTGTCCTATTTATTCAAGTTCCTTCTGACTTACCTTCGAATTGATACTTCTTCTTGCCATAATACCACAATTCTCAATCCCGACTCACCGCACGAAACCCGAGTATAAAAAATGTATCGTCTAAGGCTCAAAGGCCATTGAATACTCCCTCAATTATCCCCAAATGCACCACATTAGAAATACTTACCCTGAAGAGACTTCCTACGAATTTAAAGTCATTACCTTCACTTTCCTGATACTGGTAGATAGAATCCATGATAATGCAAATACACCACAAGCCTTGACACCTTTCCCGTAATCTCAGTTCTAGCCCTTCTCACACCTTGAAGATCCTCGATCGCTACATATAACCTTGAATCCGTCTGAACCATTCTCGAACACCATTTACTCTACGAAATTTCATTTACACTAACCAAGTAAACAGAACGACCTGCCCCGCTTGCAATCCACATACTAGGAAGGTAATCCACACCTTTGAAGCAACAAGCACGCTCATACATTGCACTTTCTACACTTACCAGTACAACTTCATCATACAATGAATTCCACTATCTGTAAAGTACATTACAACTTGTATCGAAGAAATTTCCATTACTCGAGTCATTCCCAGACTCCACCTCTGCAGGTCATAACTGATTCACCAATATACCCTCGAACTGAAACCAATAAAACACATAATCATGTAATCAATTTATCAATAACGAACTCCCCCACTTGGCTCAAAGCCAAGGATCACGACAAATAAGACTATGCCCACACATTATCACTGCCACCATGTTGTGGCGGGATTCAACTAAATCCTCAATAATCTTATATGACCCAAACCATCTAACACTCAAATAAATTGCCAATCTCGCATCCACCATTATGATGGTCATGCCAACTCCCACAAGAAATCTAAACTCAAATTGCAACATGCATCATTTACTGATAGAGAGAACTTACTACAAATAAACATAAGGGTCACACACCTCAGGACAACCTGCAGGAGATACCCCTACCAGCTAAATCTCAAAATGTTATCTCCCAATACACTTCCAAATATCATATCTATCACACAATCACTATACCTTCCTACAGTAGAACAAAACCACTGCCTGCCCTCGAGACATCCCATAAGCGGTATAAGAACCTGAAGCTGATGGCAATACTAAAACTGGAGTTGTGGTCCAGGAATTCTTGAGCTTCTGGAAGCTCCACTCACACTCGTCTGACCACATAGATACCTTCGTTGGACACCACATGTCCCTAGAATGCTACTGAACTAAGAGAATAATTCACACTTGGAGAACTTCGCACAAAAATTCTCCTCCCTATACCCTTGTAATACCATCATCACATGCCGAGTATGCTATCCCCGGCTACGAGAGTACGGCAGGATGCCATCAATAAATACAATAATAAAGGAGTTATAAAACGGTTGAATACACCGTCAATCAAATACATGAACACTGCAGGGGAATTGGTCAACCCAAAAGACATCACCGGGAACTCATAACATAACCAAAAAATCTACTTCACTCTATAACTATACCACACGGGAGGCCCTTCAATACACTCACAACTCGAAGCCATATCCTAACTCAATATAGACGTCAAATACTTAATGGTCCTTGCCACATTTCCCACTAGTCCATTCTTGTCACAATCAAACAACCTGAACACATCTAACTATCAATCAAACTCACCACGTAGTCATCTAATCACAAAGTTCCATCAATAAGGACACCAACGGACCTATAAGTCCCCAATACATATGCTCACACAAATGAAATCTTGGCACTCAAGCTATTGACAAAAAATCCGGCCTCAAGTCCTCCAGAATGGCCCCAAGCATGCTAAAATCACATCCCATTCATGGAAGACACAAACCATTGGTGCACGGATGATACTAAGCGCTCACGTGCGCATTTGAATACATAAAAGGAGTTCAAAGAATTACGCTTCGGGTTGAATCAATGGATTCGCATGACAAGAGTTCGAAAATGTGACATTTTTCCTAAAGGTTTTGCAGCCTCTCGAAGATAAGTACAGACGTCTCTGTACCGATCCGCAAGACTCTACTAAAAATGCTCATGACTGGTGAGACCTAATTAACCTAGGGCTCTAATACCAACTTGTCACGACCCATTTCTGGAGTCGTGATGGTGTCTGTCGTGGAACTAGGCAAGCCACCCATTTTATCTAACTAAATACAATTTCCAGTAAAATATCCTTCTTAACAAGTCTGAGATAAAATACTAATTTGGAAACCACTTTATGAAATTCAAAACCCAAATCCTACAAATCCCGGATCCAGTGTCACACAGTTGTGAGCTGCTAATACTTAATACAACCAGAAAAAAATGACCAACATAGTCTGAAAATAAATACGACGGTAGAAAAGGAAGAGAAGACGAGATCACGGTCGACAGCTACTACCTCGTCAACTCCAATAAAAACTTTTTCTACTCACTGACCAGAGTTGAATCTCGTTGTACCTGGATCTGCACACAAGGTGCATAGGGTAATGTGAGTACACCAACTCAGTAGTAAGAAAAACAAACTACGGGCTGAGAAGTAGTGATGGACTAAACCTCCGATAATTCGAAACAGTATATAACTTGGACATGACAGTAATATATATCAAAAAATAAACAAGATGCATCAGTTTGTGACTGTAGCCCTACATACTAGCATGAGTTCATATAGAATCAAGAATGATGAGCACTCAGTAACCAACTCTCATAAGGTGGTCTACTCAGTATTAGAATACGGTCTTCCGGCCCAGGGAAGTCCATCCCGGATATTACATAAGCACAAATGAAACTGTCACCTAGTACTGAGGAAAAAGGCCGATCCAGCCACCACGGAGAAGATCCATCTCCGGAAAATAATACCCACAGAGGAAACCCATCTCCGGAACATAAGACCCACGGAGGAAATCCATCTCTGGAACATAAGACCCACGGAGAAGATCCATCTTCGGAACATAATACTCGGACAAGATCCATGCCCAGGGAAATCCATCCCTCAATATCTATGCGCTAACTGGGGGTGTAAAGACTCCGGAGGGGCTCTTTTTATCCCAAGCGCTATATCATGCCAACCAAGGCATGATTCCAGGGTCGTTGCGGTGTGCAGTCCGACCTCAGAACTATCTCAAAACCAGGCTCCAAGCCTCACTCAGTCAGTACCTTCCAGTCTCACTCACAATGCTCTAACATATGAAAATCAGTCCAAACCAATGATAATATAGAATAAACTAGCTACTTACGAGACTGAGATAACCATTAGACAGTGCCATGGGATGAGCCAGGATACAAATATTCGGTGTACGCCCGCATGCCCGTTACTTGGCAAGTGCGTCACCTTAATTAACATCATATATCAAATAGTTTGGGGTTTCGAACCCTCAATTCCAAGTTTGGAAGCGTTACCTACCTCAAAACCGGCTAATATACTACTCCGCAGTGCCCTTGCCTCTAAATTCGGCCTCTCAGTGCTCCAAATCTACCAACAATCATATGTATATCATTATAATATTCTAAGGAACTAATCCCAATCGAAATGTATCAAAAATACTCAAAAATCCCGAAATTGGTCAAACCCGACCCGCTGAGCCCACGTCCCGAAACATAGAATTTTTTTATACAAAACTGTTCTTCATTATCTCACGAGTCCGTACATATAAAGAACACAAAATTCGGAGTCCAAATGACCCCTCAAATCTCCATTTTTAAAGACTCTAAATCCCAAGCCCTAATTTGCACAGTGTGCACTGATTTTTCCCTAATTTTCCACCATAAATCTGACCTTTAATCACATATAAACGAGTTTAGAATCCAAAAACTTACCTCAATCAAGAACTATTGAATCCCCTCTTCGAAACCCTTCAAAAGCTTCAAACCCGGATGAAATATTGAGAAAGAAAATGGCTAAAATTTGCAAAGGCATGTTTTTATACTCGTTGAACAGTGGTTCCGCACCTACGACCACTTACGCGCACCTGCGGAACCGCACCTGTGTTCCCAGGTGCGCACCTGCGGAAAGCCCCAAAGTCCTCAGCCTTATTACCTCGCACCTGTGGAAATCCTTCAACCAGCCAAAATTCCGCATCTGAGGAGCTTCGTCCGCTCCTACGGGCTCGCACCTGCGTCTCCTCTTCCGCAGGTGCGAAAACACCAGCACCAGCTACTTCAGCAACAGCAATTATGCTCCAAACTCCCCGTTAACCACCCAAAACCATCCCGAGCCCCTCGGAACCCCAACCAAACATACCAACGCATCATATATGATCATTCAAACTTATTCGAGCCTTCGAAACATCACACACAATATCAAAACCCCAAAAACACATCGAATTCAAGCCTATGAACTTTGAATTTTCTAAATTCCACCAACGATGCCGAAACTACCCAAAACAACTCCGATTGACCTGAAATTTTGCAAACATATTCGAAATGACATTACAAACCTGTTCCAACTGTTGGAATTCCATTCCGACCCCGATAGCCTATTTTCCACTGCCAACCAGAAATTACCAAAAACTAGCTTTCGCCAATTCAAGCCTAATTCTACACCGGACATCACAAAAATATTTCGAAGACACTCCTAAGTCCCAAATCACCTAACGAAGCTATCTGAGCTACAAATTCCGCATTCCGAGATCATTTCCCAATAAGTCAACTCTCAATTAACTTTTCTCATTATAAGGCTATCTTTAAATACTAAGTTACTTAATTCTCATTTTACCATTCCGATTTCAAGCCTATCGACTAACACATCAATAATAGAATAATAAATCCATGACAAGTCAATGACACCAATAAAAATGCAAGTTCTACATAACGACAGACCGGTTCGTTATAAGAGTGAAGTAGATTTTCATGTCTTATTGTGAGTTCAGACTCAGGAAGATTAAGTGATTGCGTAGTAGTTGTAGCTGTGAAAGGGTTTAAAGAGATGTCAGTTGAGGCTAAGTAGGTGGATTATAACCTGCGAGGTGATCTACGGATGTGTGATTTTTTTAATGATGTTGTGTGGAGGATTTCTTGCTTACTACTGGGTTATATTTGTGCGATCTTAGTTTCGATCGGTTGTAATAGTTGACAGGACCATCACGCGGATGAATGCGAGAGTTGCAGATGATTTAATGTATTAGATGATTTGTATTACATGAGCTTATGAAGGATTTAGTTGAACCTCACTGCGGTATTATGGTATTAATGGGGTATGGTTATTGTATGTTATTAGATGTTTTATTCCATGGCTTCAGGCTAAGTGAGGGAGTCTGCTAATGACGATTGAATTGTAGGATCATTCGTAGTACCAGTTTCCCGGCCGAGGGATTGCTTGGTTATTTCTTCGAATCGTCATATGTTGGTTGAGCACGGGTTTATCGGTGCGTATTAGCTGTGTATTGAAGATCAGATAAAGGTGAGTGGTTTCGAGAAGGTTCTGACGAGATCTAGATCATAGGTAGCATTTAGGGACTTCTGAATTTATGTATGGACAGGGTTTGAAATTCGTGGCGAATGGTAATCGGATCTGCAGTATTTCCTTGTCAAGAGAGGTCTACATGTTAATGTTGGAGAGATGCAAGAAATGGATTTGGGTCCCTAGGAGGTTCCTTCAGGGCGGCCATATCGGATTGAGTTACTTTCGGGTTGGTAGTCTACGTAACTCGGTTGAGTTAGAGGTGATTGGTTCTGATTACTCGATTATGTGTTGATGAGTTTTGAAGAATTATCAAGGTTATGACCACGGCCGGAGTTGGTGTTTACTATAGGTATAGAAGCTATATTGCACGTGGTGATGTTATTCTAGATTGATTTAAATGCAAGGTTCGTGATTGATGAGATGTTCAATTTGCACATGGTTCGGAGTTAATTATGGAACTTTCATAGTGTCGCGAGTTAGCATGTTAGATGTGATGTGTCGTGTGGGGTTGAAATGTTGCATGTACAAGGTTGCAGTTTAGTTTTGGAGGGAAGGATATGAGTTCTTGAAGACACAGACGATTTTGGATGTTTAATGTTTTGTTGGCACTATTTGTTCCCACCAGAGGAGAGTTCTCATGTTGGAAGTTGCATTGTGTTTTGACTTGTGGGTATTTTTCCGTAAGATGATGGAGTATGAATGACGTATCAGTTATTTAAGTAGCGGTGTTGAGATCGGATAAAGAAATTCTAGTACACAAGAGGTTCGAAGATTTGATATTCTCGTGGAAGACTATTCCTTGATTGCGACCTGTGAATGAATGTGGGGGATTGGTTGATTGATGGTATGTGTTATGGAAAAGTTTCTATGGGCTTGTGGAAGGTTATTTTCTTGTTCTGGAATGATCGGAATCTAGTTTGGGAATTATTTGAGAGCTTAATGAGGATGTGTATTCCTTATCGGATCAGATTTGCTTGCTCCTACGCAGCTGTTACCAAAGGTTTATCATTGGGCGGAATAGATTTTATTCGTGCCTGGGTATATGTTATGTGTTTCTCTCTTATGCTATGACGGGTTGTGAGGATTACATGATTCATCACATGCATGTTGTGATTCATTTTAGGCCTCATGGCATTATGGGCGAGATGGCCTTCGTGATGTTGATTTTCTTATTTCACCATAGTTGTGCTTGTCCTTCTCAGTATTTTTTGTTCCTAATAATTTTCCCACAATTATATTTTGTGCACTCTATTGTGCTTGATATTGACGCACAAGTGATCAGTGAGCCCGAGTATTATGGTTCGATGGGTACCCTATGTGGATTGATATAATGAGATCGGGTTGCACGCCGCAACGGTACTATGATGAAATGTAATTCCTGATGCTTACTTCGTGTATTTTTTTCTTTCACTTTGTTGAAATTAGTTCATAAGAAAATGTTAAAATTACCCTGCCTGATTAACTTGCTTAGTAGTCTTCTTATTTAACTTTCTTACTATTATTTGTCATGCCTGAATTATTACTTATTGGTGTACTGGACCGCGTTGTGTGGGGCTCCATATGGTTTTTGGCTAGACTTGTCAGTTGGGCTGCTTGTATTGGCTGAGATGAAGTTTCTAGACCTGAGATTTGCACTATCGTATTGGGATAAGGAATGTTTGGGTGAATGATACTATGTTTCTGTAGAGGATTTGGGCAATGGCCCTGGTCGGACAAGTGAACTTCTTGATTTATTGATCAAATGAGTGGTTAAGAGATTATACGTGTTTCGTTCATCATTGGCAGTGTATAAAGGTTTTGAACGAGGTCCTAATCAATATGAGGTTTACTACTGGTGCCGAATTTGTTTTTGGGCAGCCGCGATGGTCGGCAGTTACTGTTGTGAGTATTTGAGTGATGGGGTATATCATGCTATTACATCTTGGGTTATAATTATGACTTCATACAACTTGTGTAGACTTATACAGTGTGTAGATGTGAGATTCGGGTCTTGTAATGAACTCTAGATGTTGGAGATTGGGTTCTAAGGTTTAAGGACCAAGGTTGAAGTAAAGATCTATAGTTATGTTGTGTTGGTAGGCTTATATAGATCGGGGTGACGTGGGATCAACCCCGATTATATGCATGGTAAGGTTACACCGTAATTTGATAGCTTTGGAACAACTCATGGCACGTTCGAAGACGAACGTATATTTAGGTAGGGGAGGATGTAACGACCCGATTGGCCATTTTGAGCATTTGCATGTAGCTCGGTAATTTGAAGGCACGAGTATCTTCGCATGATGTATTATGACTTGTGTTAATTGTGGATTTTGGTTTTCAAGCTATTCGGAATCGATTTGAAAGAATGAACTTCAAGATTTAAGCTTTAAGTTGGAAGAGTTGACCAAGTTTGATTTTTAGCATTTGACCTCGTATTGGAGTTTTGATGGTTCCGTTAGGTTTGGATGGTGATTTTGGACTCGGGCGTACGCCTGAATTTACATTTGGATATTTCTAGAAGGATTCGGCACTAATTGGCGAAAGTTGGAAATTTGAAGGTTTGGAAAGTTCATAAGTTTGACCGGAAGTTGACTTTGAGGATATCAGATTCATATTGTAGTTCCGGGAATTGGAATAGTTTTGATATGTAATTTGTGACTTGTATGCAAAATTTGGGTTCATTCCGGATTGGTTTGCTATGTTTCGGCATGAGTAATGGAAGTTGAAAAGTTCAAAGTTCATCAAGTTTGAATTGGACTGAGATTTGTCGTTTCGTTGTTGTTATGTGTGATTTTTAGGCCTCGATTAGGTCCCCGTTGTGTTATGGAACTTGTTGGTATGTTTTGACAAGGTTCCGGGGGCCTCGAGCGTGTTTCGGATCTCTTACGGGCTATTTCTCCATGTTTTTGGACTGCTGGTTTCTGTCACCTGGTGTTCTTCATCGCGTTCGCACCCTTACTTGCGCGTTCGCATAGTGTTATGGTGGCCTCAGATACTTTGTTCATCGTAGTCGCGAAAAGGCGACCATGTTCGTGAAGGTTGAAGGATTTATGTTGTCGTGTTCGCGCTCCTAGTTACGCGATCATGTATAAGGTATACTGGAAGGCCTTAGGCCCTTGTTGTCCGTGATCGCGTGAATACAACCATATTCGCGTAGAGAGTTGGAAAAAGTGTGTCGAATTCGCGACTTTATTTAGGCGTTCACGAAAGAGGTTTGGTCAGCTGTCATCATTTTCTCTCTGTGATCGCTAGTGATGTTCCACGATCCCGATGGGTAAATCACTAGACATAATATAAGAACTTCATTACGGGTGTTTCCGCCATTTTTGCATTTTGGAGCAATGGAGCTCGGATGGAGGAAATTCTTGAAGAAATTTTCACCATATGAATTGGGGTAAATTTTCTCTACTCAGTTTTGGTTATATTTCGTGAATCTATTTTCGATTTTAGCTTTTGGTTGATGAATTTTAAAGAGGAAATTGGGGGGTTTTGCCTAAAGTTTCATATTGTGAATTTTTTAGTTTTGAACATCGATTCGAAGTCGGATTTGAGTGAAACTAGTATGGTTGGACTTGTAACTGAATGGGTTGTCAGCTTTTGTGAGTTTTGTCAGGTTCCAAGGCGCGGGCCCGGGTATGAGTTTTGGTCAATTTTGGGTTTTAATTAAAGATTTGACCTTTATCGATTGGGTTTATTTCCTTTAGCATTATTTGATGTAGTTAAGTTGCTTTTGGCTAGTTTCGAGCCGTTCGGAGGATGATTTGAGCGGGATGGCACTTCTAGTGTATCGATTTGCCTTTTTGGAGGTAAGTGTCTTGCCTTACTTTGTTAAGGGAATTTTTCCTACTATTTGACATTATCTACATACGGGGGTGATAAATATATGAGGTGACAAGCATATATGCATGTGGCAGGGTTAATCATGCTCGGGGGTAGATTATGCTATGAATTGTGCCTTGTATAATTACGTGACCTTCTTGCTTCATGTCTTACTTGACTCATAGGTACGAAAAATATAGAATTAAATGTTAGAAACCAAGATTTAGTTTATTATAACTTGATCAAAATTTGACGAAATTTTTAGAAAAAATTGATGTGTCTAATTCAGTCATCATTATGCTTAATCCTTAATACATTGCTACGACCGATATTCTTGAGATATTAGGTTCTATAATCGTATTGTAGATCATTCTTGAGATTTGTTGAAAAACTTGAATAATAAGGTTCTTGTGGATTTATTGAGCTATTGTTGACTTGAAAGTTGTAAATGGGGTTCGTTGGAATACTCATTTACACACTCTCCTTGACGTTATTTATGCTTGCTACCTTGTTTGACATTGATACACATATGCTTGGTAAAGAAGAGTGTAAAGCACGAAGGGTGATGTCGTGCCATTTTATATGTTATCATGTGAGGGAGAGTGTAAAGCACGAAGGGTGATGTCATGCCATATCATTTGAGAGTAAACCACGAAGGGTGATGTTGTTCCATGTTAGGTGAGTGTAAAGCATGAAGGATGATGTCGTGCGATTTTATTTGAGTGTAAAAGCACGAAGGGTGATGTTGTGCCATTTCATTTATATTGTCTTGATCTTATTTACATTATCATGTGAGGATGAGAGTAAAATCACGAAGGGTGATGCCGTGACATTCCATTTATGTCATCATGCTTTTATATTATCACGAGTTCATGGAGCGAAGGGTGTTTTCGTGCAGGCGAGGATGAGGGACATGCACTATGTTGTGATATCTTTTACTTGTGTATATGTTCATGCCTTTACCTTGAGCAGCTATTGTCGCACCTATGTTTCCTATTTGACCTATCAGTGTTGTTCAATCTTTGTCCGCTATCTCAATTGTTGTTGTGTTTCCCATGCGTTCCACTTGTTTAACTTGCAAATACCATACCTCCTTCCTGTTGTTATATCTATAACCATGTTGTATATAGTTTGTTGCACTTTAGTATTAGCTTTATACCATGTTAGTCGTTCATGCCTCTACTTATTAGCTTATAAACAACATGTGTTCCCCTCTTATTTGTCATATCTACATCTATGCCTTCTACCATGCTAGTTAGGTGAAATTATGTTCTTCTTTCCTAATTTATGTCATCATTCCTATATTTCCTACTTTTTCATTATTGTTATCGGCATTCCTTTCACCTGGTTGGTATTGTTACACATATATTTGGTGAGGATGAGATAAATGCACAAAGGGTGTTACCGTGTCGTTCGACTTGGTATCTTGGGTATATTTCTCACACTATGAAATTTATGGATTTATTACTGTGATTTTCTAGTTATCTCTCTAAGGAAATATTGGTCGTGATATTGAGGAATATTAATCGTGGATCTTCTAAAAATCATCTACGGCTTCGCATAATTGTTTACTTGTATGTTATTCTATTATGTTCTTGTATTGTTCTATTGCTAGTCTTTTGTACAGGTTTTATTAGTGAGCATATTTTAACTCAAAAGCGTCGTCACTACTTTGGCGAGGTTAGACGAGGTACTTACTGGGTACATGGGGTCGGTTGTACTCATACTACACTTCTGCACCTTGCGTATAGATTTTAGAGTGGAGTTGCTGGTTATGTCGGGAGCTGACTCTGAAGATGTTCGTGAATTTCGGAATATAGCTGCCACTTGTCCTTGGTAGCTTTAGATTTTTCTAATCTTTTTATGCAACATTCAAATAGATCATGTATTTATTTGTACCAGCTTTGTAAATTTCAAATATTTTGAAGCTCATGGCTCGTTCTACCGGTTCTTGGGTTAATATGTAAATGTTTAGATAATTCTTCACCCGTTCCTATAAATTTCATTTGGATTGTATTGAGTGTTAGTTGGCTTACCTAGCGGGTCGAGTTAGCTGCCATCACGATTAGTGGTTTTTGAGTCGTGACTGGAGGAGATTAATAATGCTTTTGTAGCACACTTAGAGCCTATGGATCTTTTCTCCTATAAAAGGAGGACCTCTTTTACTTCTTTAGATACACCAACAAAGAGAGAAAGAATGAGTGAGGCATCACAGAAAGGGTATAAGAAAATAGTCTATGTGAAAAATAGAGAGTGTGAGCGACATTTTAGTAAGGTTAGAATATCAAAAGAGAGTTATTTTTTTTAATTATTGTAGTGGTCTTTGGATCGTTTTACTCTAACTTACAAAGTGTAAGCTTCCTTTCTACGGTGATATCAGTTTCTCCTCTTGTGGTCGTGGTTTTTTCCTTATTTATAAGGGTTTTCCACGTAAAAATCTTGGTGGTCTTTTATTCTTGTTGATTAATGTATATCTGTGTTACGTTATTATTCTGCTATTATTACCTTGAATTTTATTCTTATAGGGAGTTTATTTCCAACAATTTAGAATCAGAATGGAGTTAAGGTTGGCAGTGGGTCAGTGCCCAGCCCAGCGCATCGTGCCCTTAATGCCCGATCACTTGGAAATTCAAGAGAAGAATGGAGTTTGAATGAACGCATCATGCCTCCATCAAGCTAGATTATGTCTCAATCCTTGTCGCGCTGGCAAGTGCACCGCACCCCCATTTCCACATAAGTAAGCTTTTTTTCCCACTGCCAAAGACACAGTGTAGTGGTTCCTGTAGCGCCCGATCGTGCAGTTCCTGCAGTTTTAGGGTGTTTGGAAAATTTCTACAGCATAAAGACCTTAACCTATTTACTAAAGGGGAGTTCGAGTTTTGAAGGCGAATGGCTAAGGGACTTAGGAACTTTGGAGCAAGGAAAGGACAGATTGCTCTATATCAGCCACACTATAGCGATCACGGAGTAATCTTCTTTTAGTTGTGGAATAAAATCTAACATTCAATTAATGGCTCTAAATAACCAGCCAACAGTAAGCTCAATTCTTTCGTAACATTCATGGGTCGCGCGCGAGCATAATGATGTAGGTGCACAAGAGTCTTCGCACCACAACCATCTCCTTTTTATAAAAGTAACTAGCCTAGCCAACTGATGTATGTGAGGGTAGAGAGAGAAGTTTCTTATGGACGTATGAGTAACTGTGATGAATCGAAGTTTCAAAAGGAAAATGAAAGATTGCATTGGGTTCGTCTTTTTCTTGGGGTATGGAATTTACATGAATGTTGATGTTTGAAACTTGAAGTGACATTAATTGATTTAATTGTATTAGTTTATTTTTTTAATCTAGCGCTTAATAATTTGATTGGTTGATTACCTATTAAATACTACCTATGAATCTTGAATTAAACTCGAAAGTGACAATTTGTAATTCCTTAATCAAGATATTATGGAAGGGATTCATAATTAAAATAGATTTATATCTCATTGTTGTGAACAACTCTATGTGGAACAATCTCTATCTCATCGTTTATTACTTGATGACTAAGTATACTCATGTGTATATTTGGAAGCATCATGAATCCTATATATATCATGTGACATTGAAATATTTTCCTCGCATCATGATTATATTACGTATAGTACAAAATTGCCCCTTGATTGCACTTTTAAGCCAACAAAGCACCTGCTTGCAAGGTCAAATTAACTTAACTAGCCAAGCTTTCAAGTTAACAAGATGCTGATTTGAGTTTCCTTGAGTGCTTCTCATATTCGGAATAAATAGAGGCCCAGCTAGACAGCATGTCCAGAGAAATAAGAAAGCTAACATTGGCCAAGGTACAGAGTGATACGCAAGTAGCTTGTGACTTTTGTGGAATGGGACACCCTACACATGACTGTCAAGCTTTGCTGATGTAGTAAATGTTATGGGGAGCTTTGACAAAGGCAACTACCAAAGTGAAAAAAATTTTAACTCCATGGGGCAAAGGCGCCCAAGTTTTTTGTAGGAGTTCACCAGGTGGTCGTGCAAATGCATGGCAGCAAAATAACTCCAGACCCCAGGGACAAGGAGCTCCAAGTTTTAAAAATCAGTAGAGGAAGCAATATCATCCTCCATAGTCTAATAAATCCAACATGGAATATCTTATGCAGGACATTATTATTAAGATATATGAGAGGCTTTAAACCCATGACGCAGTTATCAGAGAACATGGCACGGCCATCCGAAACTTGGAAAGACAGGTGGGGAAACTCGCTAATCTAATGTCTGAGAAGGTTCAAGGAACTTTCCCTGTTTAACTTAAAGAAATCCAATATATATAGTAAATGCAGTGTCTTTTAGGAGTGGGAACGTATTGGAGGATCCCAGAGAAAACCAAAAGGATGAGATGATTGAACGACAGATGGAGATTGTGGAGGAGAACAAAATTGACAACATTCAAGAAGGTGTTGGGATGGTGGATGATGGTCTGAAGAAGAAGGGGAAGACTAGAGATTAGAAGAAGAAGGGGAAGACTAGAGCTTAGAAGAAGAAGGAAGATGGAATATCAATGAATGAAGAGACTGAAAATAGCAAATACATGCTCTACCTTTCCCCCAGAAGTAAAGAAGAGAAAAGCCGGACAAACAATTCGGACGCTTTCTAGAAGTGATCAAGCATGTGCATGTGAATATACCTTTCACAGAGGTGCTCTCGCAGATTCTAGCTTATGCTAAATTTTTTAAGGAAATATTATCCAAAAAGCGGAAAGTGGAAGATACATCGGTTGTCAAGCTCACAGAGCATTGTAGTTCCAGTTTGCGAAATAAGATCCCTCAAAAGTGTGGTGATCCAGGGAGTTCTACTATAGATTGCTCTTTAGGAGGTACTAAGTTTAAAAATCTTTGTGTGATTCAGATGATTCAATTAACCTTATCCCTTTGTCTATTTTCAGGAAATTAGAGGGAGAGATTGGATAAATTAGGTCCATATATGTGTCCTTGCAGCTGGAGGATCAGACCACAATTATACCTGAAGGAATAGTGGAAGATGTGCTAGTTCGGATTGACAAATTTGTGTTCCTTGTGGACTTCGTTGTGGTAGAGGAGAAGAGGGAAGTCCCTCTGATTTTAGGAAGACCCTTCCTGGCTATGGGTAGAGCGATTCTGGATATTCAGGAAAGGCAACTCATGCTCAGAGTGGGGGAAGAAAGGGTGGTCTTCTAGTGGGATGGATTTCATTTGCATTTCTTTTGATTTTTGATTGAAAAATAAATTGAATATTCCCGATGATGGATTTTCTCGACTGTCTTCTTGACGGATCAATGTCGAAGACAGATTTTTTTTGTTTTTGTTTTTTTAGGTAGTGTAACAATTCCCACTTCATTTTTCTTTGTGTCGTGGTTCTTTTCCAAGATTTTGTTTAAACCGGGTGTAGTTAGCTCTTCTTTTGTTAGGAATAGGGAAGTCTTGTGCTCTGGTGTTAAATGGAGATAACTTCTCTTAATTTTGTTGTGCCTTGTGAGTAGTAAGTGCCTTAGTTGTGACGCCTAGGATCAGTTCTTGACTCATAGATTTAGTACCTTAAATTGGTTGATTGTGACTTCGCTAACTGTTTTGACTAGAGAGACGGGATAGATCCAATCCTGAGTGAGTTATGTGCCAATGTGTTTGTGAGGTTCTTGTTATTATTCTGTGCATTTCAGTTGATGTATAGATCTTGCCCCGTGTGTTTTCAAAGAGAAATGGCAGTTTTGTTCAGTCTAGGATGTGATAGAGGAGTTTCTTTATTGAGCCAAATATATGCTTTTACCCACCCGATTAGTGTGTATCCTAGTTAGCCCATTTTATCCTGTAATCCTACTTCTTTCGAAACCAAATTGCAAGTTTGATCTTCGTTTGAATTGACTGTATGTTTGAACCTTCTATCTCTCTTGAGCTCTTGATTTTGTTATAAGAGTGTAAAAGCTAAGTGGAGGTATGGTAGGCTTTTGAGTGGAACTAAGAATAATGGAGAAGGTACACTATATGAAAATTTGTGAGAGCCACTTGTAAGGAATTGAATAAAAATCATAACTTAGAGAAGAAAAATAATTGATTCCTTGCTAGTGGTAGTTTCTCATCTTGTTTATGTTTACAGAAATTGGGAGCTCGATATTGTTATATTGTAAAGGTTAGGAAGTGGTTCAACACAAGTGTGGGGTATAAACTGTAAAATTGTATATATTAAAGTGCTCAGAGAGGTGTAGTCACTATATCCAAATGTATCCTACCCGTATCGCAACCTATATTACAACTAAAATAAAGTCTTACTTGATCTTTGACTGAATTATCTCAATTATTAGAGTATTACACTACGTGCAAGCCTATGGTACGTCTTCTGTGGCATAAGAATTTTAGTTCTGATCTTTGACTTGAACTTGATTATATGTGGAACTACACTTTATTGTTTGTGTGAGGGAACATGATTTACAAAGGTAAGGTAAACTCTTTGACCTCTGTGTTAGAGTAAGTGTGCAGGTTGTGAAAATTACGTGGTACTTTTGAGTCGAGTCTTGAGTATAGAATATTATGATAGGGTGCTTATTCTTCTTCAGATATTCTTGGCATGATGGCTTAAGTAAGTTGTTTGATGAAAATGTCGTCTCTATGTGAGTGTAGTTTGATTAATCGGGGACGAGAAATAGTTTAAGTGCGGAGACTTGATTGTAGACTAGAAACAAATGTTTTAAACATAGTTTGCATTCTAATCACTGCATTTTACTTGTGGTTGAACTTAATTAATGTTGATTTGCGCTTATTACGTTTTTTATGCCTTGCAGGAAATGATTCCCAGCTATTAAGGTAGTTTGGAGCTAATTCGAACAAGTTGGAGCTTTGAAGTCTGAGTAAAAGCCCAAAATATTTAGTCAGGACCACGTTTGGGGGTCAAGGACCAAGTCTAGATGTCAAAAAGTGGGAAAACCAAAATTACAATGAGAAAAATGCACTACCGCGTCGCGCCATACATAGGGGGGCGAGGGGTGCTAGTGCAAAATTCCTGCAGAGTGAAGAAAAATAGGCGTTTGAACTTTCCCACTAATGCGGAGCATGTGCGCCTCCCGGCGTACCGCAGTAGTATATTTTCTCGCCCAATGTTTCCCACTTTGTCTTCGAAAGGATAGTTTCGTCCGGGCCCGTTCCTACATGGTATAAATACATCAAACACGAATTTTAGAGGACGTTTTGACCTACAGAAGATTGGAAGAGAATTGGAGACTCAAAGCACAAGGATTCATCATTCTTTCCTCAACACAACACCTGAATTTTGATTGAATTCATGTTTTTTTTTTTTATTCAACTTTAATTGTGATGAATTTCTCCATGATTATGGAGTACCTTAGGGTTTGATGGATATGGTGTTTTGATTGATATTTGAGGATCGTAACTCTAGTTATTTGCTTGAATTCATTTATGGAGTTTTGAATTGTTGCAACTTTATTCACAGGTTTATTTGATCGAATGAGGAATATTTTGGTGATTATCTTTGCATTATCTTGTTTGGTTTAATTCAGTGATTCTTTTAAGTAATCCACAGAGCTTGTTGAATTTTTGATCAAATAAAGTTATGAGAATATTCGAGAGACGTTTTCCTGAAGACTAATTTGTTAACGCATGCTTGCATATGTTCACAGTGCTTATATTAGTTCACCTCGTAAAGTTAAGATTTAATCGAGAGAGCAGTCTTAACTACACGTTTGAACTAATCATCGAGTGAATTCGTGAGAATCATTAGAACTTTAGAGTGAATTAAACTAGAGTTAGATCCCACATAGCTATCTTGAACCTATCCTGTCAAGACTCTTATTTCTCCCATTGATATTTCGGCATTGCTCAACTCTTGTCTTTCTGTGATCAATTGTTATGTTTTAGTTTCATAGCTAATTTTAGTTATTAATCATCCCAACCGAAGTGTTAATCATATTGAATAGCGTTAATCTAGGAATTTCTTAAACACTCTTTAAATTCGATCTCCGTGGAGACGATAATCATAACTATACTATCTTTGCCTAGCAAGCATTATTTTCGTGTTGTGTTTGCGCTCATCAAATTTTGGCGTCGTTTCCGGGGATTGGAAATAAATACTGTTCATTCTTTGTTCTAATTCATGAACAATTTCTTCATTCTTCACGACTTTCTCTTCCGCGTGCAGGCAGCAGGTTAAGGTCGTTTGGAAAAACAGTTGCATCAACTGAGAAAAGAGAAAGAACCCACCAGTAAATTCTTGGGGAATATTCAACCCTAGAGAACATGGCTAAGAACGGTGAGGAGGTAGTTGATTTGGTTGCACGGGAAGCAGCCCAACAGGAAGCAGTTGCACTGGTAGCTGCTAAAATAGCTCTCAGAGCTTATGAAATGGTTAACAGGAATAGAGGACGAAGATTCAACCTGAACCGACCTTTGATTGAAGACAAATTTGAAAATAATATGCCCAGTCCTGGACGATCACTGCAAAACTACGCCAGGCCAGTCTACAACCAAGGAGTAGTTCCCCTCCAATCGCAACCAATAATTTTCAGAACAAACAAGGATTACTTCAGACCATTCAGAACAATTGTCTCTTCCATGGAAAACCCGATGAAGATCTAAATACTCATTTGATGGATTTTAAGAGATTATATATGAATATCTTCCAGCACAATAGAGTATCGAAAGATTCTTATCTACTTAAGGACGTTTACTATTTCACTGAGGGAAGACGCTAAGCACTGGTTGCGGAATTTCCGACTGGGTCAATTCAAACTTGGGAAGACATAACAAAGAAGTTCCTCGAAAAATATTTTTCAGCTGCAAAAATAGAAAAAATTTGAAGAGAGATCCACAACTTCGATCTGACACTCTCTGGTAGGAGGACGATAAATATCGCAGTTGGAGATCATCTTATGAAGAAAACTCCTAAGGAGATTGTTGCAATTCTGAATGAATTATATGAAGATGCAAATCAATGGCCTGCAGATGATACCTATAGAAGAAAATCATTTGGGGTGAACCAGGTGTTGCACCATATTTTGCATTAGTCAAGACAGGATTCAACTTGTAGTTCTCTGTTGCTGATGAAAGAGAGTCGCCACCTAATATTTAAAGATATACTAGGGTACCTATTTAATTACTTAGTCATATTCTTCATTAGTCTTCTAACAGGTGAGATTATGGGTAACAGTTATTGTTCTTCTAAGGGAAAGGTGTTATGCACCCTTTAAAACATACATGAGGTAGCTTCATATGATTTAGACTAAGTTTTGGATCAATTATTTATAAAATGCTTTGATTAGTAATAAAGAGTATTGCTTACTATATACTTAAAGGGAGGGTATGATATTGATAAAAGGAATATGAGATCCTAAAGGGATACGAATTTATGAAGAAGTTCGTAAGATATATTGAAAGGGTTTTGAAATTGGCATATAAGTGGTCTAGTTTTTACAAGCTTATAAAAGAGACTGAGCTACGAAAATACTTTGATTCCGGGGGTGGTTATTTATATAATTCTAAACGGGTGTTTTTAAGAAAGTGAGCCTAAAATTAACGTAGATTCGAAGGGTTTTCAAAAAGGAGGGTATTTGTTGAAAATTCCTTAAGTGCGACAGTTTTTGACGTTCTGATTTTCCTTTTGAAAACGAAGCTGAGATCTAATTTTCCCTTTTGAAATAGAGTTGTTGTTTTTCTAAGTTCTGGGCTTTAAGAATCTTTTATGGAAAGGAAGGATGAGTGAAATATAATAATTTGTAAGCAGGTTATAATTAGCGAACTAAGGATCTACTACTAACTAATTTCCTTTTTTTAAATCCTATGTTGTTTAAGGCTTGTCTAAGTTTACACTAAAGCATAAGAGAAAAAGCACGTGATCTAATATATATGTGCTATATACATGAGATATGAAACAACAATAAAGACATAACAAATACAACTAACATTAACAGAAACAGTAAATTGTACTAATGAGATAATAAATAATGATAAAAGAGTTAAGGGAAAGAGGACTAGATTATGTGATTGGGCCTCTAGGAAAACAGTCCAAGCGATAAAGAAGATGCGAATACAGCTGACTTTAGACTCCCCAACAAAATGCAATGAGGCTGGAATTGGGCTTGAGTTCCTTAGGAACTCAAAGGCCCAAATAGATGTACATATCAAAAAGAATAAGAAAGTCATTAGATACATAGTCAATATATATTCAACATATTCTAACAACAGATTCTAATGCATATGAAAGGTACACGAATAGATAATTGAAACAAGAATAAGACTAATACTGTAAGGGGAAATTATACATTAGTGTAGTGGATTTACTTAGCAAATAGTTCACATTAGAAATCTTTCGTTGTCATTAAACCCTTAAAGAACTAAATACAATGAATTAAGAGCTAAGGAGGGAACCCCACTCGAGGTCGATTCTCCTTTTAGATCCCCCGACACTTCAAAGTTACCAGGGGACTCAAGGCCCAGGGCAATGCTTGTTCCCGGGATGGAAGTCCAACCTAAAATCGAACTCCGCTCCCTAGTACCCTGAAACACTAACAACATGTTTTCCCTACGGGTTTAAGTGTAATGAGGCCCTTCCAATGTATAAACTAAGTACTAAAGTATTACTTACCACAAAATATTTATTTTTCCTCTTAATAATAACACAAGATACACAGACTACTTTTGATACTAAATAAGGAACACATATCAAGTAAGTCTAAAGGAGGCTAAATTTTGAACACATGTAGATGAGACACAGAAACCTCATATCATATTGTCTAATAGCCTGTTTGGACAAGGTAAGTGAGATAGTGACCTCATATAAGCAAGGGAATTTTGCACATTACAGAACTTATTACAGAACCAAATCAACATGATGGTAAAGGAAGGAGATGGAAACATGGTATCAAAACAAGTTCAAGTTCAAATATAAGTCTAGTTCAAGATGTCGGTATGAAGTGATCATGCTTCAGCTTCTAAAGTGTCACTTGATTATACATAGTGTCTAATAGCCTGTTTGGCCAAGCTTCTCAAGATGCCAAAAGTATTTTTTTCTCAAAGGCACTTTTTCCCCTAACTTGAGGTGTTTGTCCATGTTTTTTGGGGGAAAAAAAGTATTTTTGGGAAGAAGCAGAAGTGGTTTTTGAGAAGCAGAAAAAAGTAGCTTCTTTCAAAAAGCAGAAGCAGAAGCAGTTTCGACTTTTCTTCATACCAAAAATACCCTTAACAAAATATAGTATATACCAAAATAACCGTTAAACCTAATACTTAGGATATTAATGTATACATATTTCTTATTATTTTTAGGATAGCTTTTGACTTTAGGGGTGAATGCTTTTATATTTGTTTTATGATTTTCATATATTTAACTTATATTAAAAGAATTAAGTACTTTTAGATTTTATTTTCATATTTTACATAAATAAAATGAAAAGATTTAATTATTTCCTTAATAATAAATTTTTAAGATTATTTATTTATTTATAATATTAACTATTAAGTAAATCTATTCATGTCCTTATTCGTAATTTGATACTTAAAAGCACTTTCTGAAAAACTTGGCCAAATGCAAATTATTGCTTAAAAGTGCTTTTCAGAATAATTAGCCAAACATAAACTGCTTCTCTCCAAAAGTGCTTTTTTCAAAAATATTTTTGAAAAAAGCGCTTCTCAAAATAAGTTTATTTCTCCAGCTTGCCCAAACATGCTATAAGTCCTATCTTCATGGAAGTTAAGTTAATGATGGATGCATGCAGCCTTTACAGAATCAATAGTAGCTCAAAGAGGTAAGGACAGGGATGTACTGCACAAGTTTTGAATTATACATGTATATGAGGATCTCAATTGATCATGGGACAAACAAATTTAGTTATGCAACAATTACTAGTTGACTTTATCCAAACAAGATCATGACTTGCATGTGAAGAGAAAGATATCTTAACCTTAACAAAATATATATAACAAAGATTTATGAGAATAAGACAGTTTGATGCAAATACGATAGTTTCTTATAACTGCATGCAACAGTTGAGTATGATCATGAGAAGGTTATTGTGACAGCACAGAAATTACCCTCAGAGTTAGTAGATACAGATATAGAGAACAAGAGCATCTAAACACTTGGATTCTTTCAACTTAGTTAAGTGGTATGGACTTATTGAACCTTCAGGTGTATATCAGTTAAAATTACCAAATAATGAACTCAATCATAAAGCAAATAGGATGCAAGGAATAATATGCAAAAATGAAGATCATAACAGTATCATTAGTGAAGGGATAACTTGGAGGGGATTGGTTTAACAATGATAATAACTAAACAAAGTAAAGACTATAGTAGTAACTCAGAAAAAGTTATCAAACATAGGCAAAAGGAAAGTATTTAAACATTTTTTAGTTCAGGTTCAAGGTTAAAAAGCAGGAATATGAGTCTTGAACAAGTTCAGGTTTCATTTTTAGTCATAATTATCAGGTGGTAAATTCAACTTTCAAAACTCACAAAATTACAACGGGGCAATAAAATCGAGATGAGCTTACTGCAAGTCAATGAGAACCATGAAGTTCATATTGAATATAAACACATAAGAACTTAGGTATGGAAACTGTTAGAAAACTCAAGACAAAGATCAACAATTATCAATGACTTAATCGATTATCACTTAAAGAATCATAACAGAACAAGCTGACCACAAAAGGTCGTCAAGCTAACAAAGCATAAACATCAAACATGTCAAACACATAATTATGATCTAGCACCTATCTCAGTATACTCATGTCAATCAAAGAAACGAACAAAAGAGAAAAGTGAGAGAGAGGTGCTGACCTTTTCAAGGGCAGCAGACCAAACGGACACTTTATGTTGCTCAAAATCCTAGAACTCTCGAGTTTAAACCAACAATAGAACTCAGCAAAAGAGAGGGAAAACAGTAAGAAGTCTAAGACTAGAAACCCTAAATTTCATAATGTCTTTGTGTACTTAGTGTGTTCATATCTGTATGTGTGTTCGTGTTAGGTTGTGGTAGATGAGAACATTAAAGGCCCTACTTATAGTGTCATTTAAGGATCTAGGGTGTCACAGATTCAAAATCATGAGAGGAAAGTGATGCATGGTAGACGATGATAGCAAATCGAGTTAAAATCACAAAGAAACAGAGGGAAAAACAGGGTCGATTTTACCTGAGAAGAGGGATTGATCGTTGAAGGCTTTTGAGCAGTGGTTAAAGCCCTAATATCCAGCTATCACCGAGTTTGACCTCTAGACTTCGAATCCTCATAGTAAACTCTGAGACGACTCCATGCATGCTCCAATTTTACGGAACACAAAGGAAAAATGGAGATTTGATGTTGCATTCTTGAGTCTAAGGTTTCAAAATTTGGACGTTTGAATTTGTGATTGAAAAAGGGAATTTGCAGCAAGATTTGCGGATTTTAGAAGGCGAAAGGTAATTTCAAGCTCCGTTTTTTACTTATGAGAGAAAATCAGATGATTTATCCTTTGAGCTTAGGGTTTCGGATTTGAGGGTCTTGGATTTATGATTGAAAAAGGGAGTAGTTAAGCAAGAATTATGGTGTAGCAGGGAAATGCCAGATGATTTATAGTATTTCCAAGTGACCTTGCACGAATTTGTGCATGGTTCTAAGAGTGATGTTTTTATTGAGAGGGGAGAAAAGAGACAGGAAAGGGAAATATGGGCAGCCGGGTGTGGTAGAAATTATTAGGGTTTCTGGGTAATTCGGGGTTGATCTTTAGGCTTAAAGCTGAGAGATGGATCGGGAGTTTTTGGATCAATTGTGATTAATGGCGCCAATATTTAGGAGATAAAACATTTATTTAAAAAAGGCGACCGTTGGATCTCATTTAATCCAGCGACAGAGATAAATCACTGATGTAAAATCAGTATAATTGGGGACTGTTGATCATTTGTATCAACGGCCGGATATAGTGTGTTTCTTGTATGAGTGTTTGAGAGCGATGGCGTGGAACGTTGTAATTGGTCCAAATATGATGGCATGGATTGCCATGGTGCAAAGAGAGGGATGGACTTGGGCTCGGTATTTCCGGATTGGGTTGTATATTGGGCTAAAATAATTTAAGAAATAGCCATTTTGTATTTGGTTGAGGAATTGCAATTGCAGCCTCTTTGTCTTTTACCCTTTTGAGATTAATTTAAATGACTTAATTATTTTCAATAAAATGTAGTAGAAATTATAATTGTTAAATACTACTAATTATTATAATTAATTATTTGTAAAAATACTTGTTTCTAAATTGTACTAATTTCAAATTTTCATATAGTAATCTAATTAATCAGAAATTAAAGAGTATTTTACTAAATTAATTATAGAACCTATGTGTAAAAATTACTTTAATAATCAAAAAATAGTAAATATATTTGTAATTACAGAATGTCAATACTATGTGATCAATTTTAAAACTAATGCCTGGTTAGTTAGAAACAATAGGTATTCATTACTCGAAAATACTTTGAAAACATTTATTGTGAACTATTAAGTATAAATAAATCAACTTAAAAGGGGAGGGTCAAAATTGGCCGTCAACACCAGCTAGACTATAACACATCAGTGCAACCCCAGCTAGACACCATGGCCTGAGAAATAAGAAAGTTAACATTGGCCAAGGTATAGAGAGAGCCGCAGGCAGCATGTGACTTTTGTGGAATGGGGCACCCTACACATGAGGTGTCAAGATTCAGCTGAAATAGTAAATGTTGTAGGGAGCCTTGACAAAGGCAACTATCAAAGTGACAATAATTTTAACTCCACGGGGCAGAGGCACCCAGATTTTTCTTGGTGTTCACCAGGTGGTAGTGCAAATGCATGGCAGCAAAACAACTCCAGACCCCAGGGATAGGGAGCTCCAATTTTCAAAATCAGAAGAGGCAGCAATATCATCCTCCATAGTCTAATCAGTCTAGCATGGAAGATCTGATGAAGGCCTTTATTATTAAGATAGATGAGAGGCTTGAAACCCATGACGCAACTATAATAGAACATCGGACGGCCATTCAAAACTTGGAAAGACATGTGGGACAACTCGCTAATTTACTGTGTAAGAGGGTTCCAGGAACTCTCCCTACTGATACTAAAAGAAATCCAAAAAAGACAATAAATGCAGTGTATTTGAGGAGTGGGCACGTATTGGAGGATCCCAGAGCAAACCAAAATGATGAGATGATTGAAAGACGGGTGGAGATTATGGAGGAGTAGAAAATTGACAACATTCAAGAAGGTGTTAGGAAGGTGGATGATGGTCTGAAGAAGAAGGGGAAGAATAGAGCTCAGAAGAAGAAGGAAGATGGAATTTCAATGAATGAGAAGACTGGAGAGAGCAAATACATGCTCTATCTTTCCCCTAGAAGCAAATAAGAGAAAAGTTGGACAAGCAATTTGGACCTTTTATAGAAGTGCTCAAGTAGGTGCATGTGAATATACCTTTCACAGAGGTGCTCTCACAGATGCCAACTTATGCTAAACTTTTGAAGGAAATATTATCCAAAAAGCGGAAAGTGGAATAGACATCGGTTGTCAAGCTCACAGAGCATTATTAGTGCCATTTTGCAAAATAAGCTCCCTCAAAAGTGTGGAGATCCATGGAGTTTTACTATACCTTGCTCTTTAGGAAGTACTAAGTTTGAAAAATCTTTGTGTGATTCAAGTGCTTCCATTAATCTTATGCCTTTGTCTATTTTCAGAAAATTAGAGGGAGAGATTGGAGAAATTAGGTCGATACATGTCTCCTTGCAACTGGCGGATCAGACCACAATCATACCTGAAGGAATAGTGGAAGATGTGCTAGTTCGGGTGGACAAATTTATGTTCCCACTGGACTTCATTGTGGTGAACATGGAGGATAATAGGGAGGTCCCTCTGATTTTAGGAAGACCCTTCTTGGCTACGGGCAGAGTAATTCCGATATTCAGGATAGGTAGGTCATGCTCAGAGTGGGGGAAGAAAGGGGGTCTTCAAGATGGAAGGATTAATGGGGGCCCTAAAGGAGCAAACTAGAGAGGGTAAAACTGATAAGTGTGGGGTGTACTCAAAGAAGGTCGAAAAGAAGCTCTCAACATGGATGTGTGCACTTTGTTAGGCGTGCAAAGAAGATCCCGGCTTCGATTTAGAACCCGGCTAGATGAATCAGGGGAGTTTCCTTCACCTCTTCCTTTTTATTTGTGTGTCATAGGGATATGCCATAATTTAAAGTGTGGGGTGGGGGATGTAAATATGCACATGTGTGTTTGTTTGTGTTTTTTTTATTTTTGATTGAAAATAAAATTTACTTTTCCCGATGATGTATTTCCTCGACTGTCTTCTTGAGGGATCAACGTCGAAGAAAAAAACTTTTTTTTGTTTTTTTAGGTAGTGTAACAATTTTCGCTTGGTTTTTCTTTATGTCGTGGTTCTTTTTCAAGGGTTTTGTTTAAACCGAGTATAGTTATTTTTTCTTTTGTTAGGAACAGGGAAGTCATGTGCTCAGGTGTTAAATGGAGATAACTACTCTTGACTTTGTTGTGCCTTGAAAGTAGTAAGTGCCTTAGTTGTGTGCCTAGGCTCAGTTCTTGACTCATAGATTAGTGTCTTAAATTGGTTGATTGTGACTTTACTTAACTGGTTTGACTAGAGAGTCGGGATAGATCCGATTCTGAGTGAGTTATGTGCCAATGTGTGTGTGAGGTTGTTGTTGTTATTCCATGCATGTCAGTTGATGTCTGGAACTTGCCCCGTGTGTTTACTAAGAGAAATCGCAGTTTTGTTAAGTCTAGGATGTGATAGAGGCGTTTCTTTGTTGCGATGCTTTTACCCACCTTATTAATGTGTATTCTAGTTAGCCCCGTTGAGCATGTAATCCTACTTCTTTAGAAACCACACTGCAAGTTTGATCTTCGTTTGAATTGACTATATATTTAAACTTTCTACCTCTCTTGAGCACTTGATTTGTTATGAGCTTGTAAAAGCTAAGTGGAGGTATGGTAGGATTTTTAGTGGAACTAAGAATAATGGAGGAATGTGCACTATTTCAAAATTTATGAGAGCCACTTGTAAGGAATTGAAAAAAAAAACAAAACAAAAAAAAGAACTTACAGAGAAAAAAGTGGTAGTTTCTCATTTTGTTTTTGCTTAAAGAAATTGGGATCTCGATATTGTTATATTATAAAGGTTAGGATGTGATTCAACATAAATTTGGGGTTTAAACTATGAAATTATATGTATTAAAGTTCTCAGGGAGGTATAGTCACTATATCCAAATGTATATTACCCGTCCCACAGCCTACAAGTATACGGCTAAAATCAGAGAGCCTGATTTTACAGTCATTTCGACACTCAGAAGGATCGAAGGTTCAAGTTTTGGCGTTGAAGGGGAATATGGAAGGTCCTTGACCTCGAGGAAGTACATATCGAAGGTCCTCGACCTCGATGAAGTACAAACCAAAGGTCAACATGGAAAGGCGGGAAATTCCCAAGGGGTACGTGGTTAAAGCTGGGGGGGAAAATAGTACAAGCTCGTACCATGGAATTAAATGGTTGTACCAACCATATCTATTTGCATTAATTACGAACGTACTATGTTGGGATTCCCCCTCATATATAAAGGGGACCCTTGTCACTTTTTAACACACATGATATTCAATACAAGAACAAGAACATCCTCTGCTATCTAACTAAAACATTCTCTACAATTGATTTATTGATTTATTGCTTCTCATTTATTGTGTTCTTGAATTATTCTTAATTTATTGCTTGTTATTGATCATAAATAGGTCATTCTTAAGGCATTCAATATTGTTATATTGTTATCGATAGCCCCTAGTCAAGCTTCTATAGCTCGACCTCGAGGCCCTTCCGACCACCCTCGAGACCGGTCTCTCCGTTACCCGGTTTGCATAATCTCGTTTCCTTTTGCTCTTATTTAATTTTTCTCACTTCACACTCAGCATCTACTGCCTAAACAACCGGTATTAAAATAGATCACGTATTTTTAGAACCACATAATCAAATATAATTGTAATTACCATTTTCAAGGTAAACAGTTTGGCGCCCACCGTGGGGCTGAAAATAATAGTGATTCTTTTAGTGCTGGTTTTTCTAAAAACACAAGTCATTCTTCACACTTTTTTCTTGTCCAAGAATCTTCAATTTCAGGTCAGAAAATGTCTAACTCAGTGAATGCACATGAAAACAACGGTCTTGAGGACCACGGAGAGAATGGCGCAGCTGCTTCAGGTACTGGTGTGCCACCGCTAAACCTTGAAGGGGCACCAGTGCAAATTCCTGTCGATGAAGGCTCACGCAATACTCAACATGTTGATGTGAGATCTCAAGCGTTTGTGAAGGATACCAGCGTGAAGCACAGGGAGCCCCTGCTCAAAGGGAAAGGGAAGTTAGCCTTCATGTCATTTCTAAAATTTTGCAGACATAACAGGTGGCTATTGCTCAGCTGCAAAGCCATCAGAGAACCCCAAGCATAGCACCACCAGAAACGGCTCCTCGAGTCGAACAAGCACTGGAAAGATTGAGCAATAATGGGTCAGCATCCAACCCCGCCATTATGAATATGCTCGAATACCTCGCAAAGAGGATTGAATCGAGCGAAAAGAAGATAGAAGCTAACGACAAAAAAGTGAAGACCTACAACTCGAGGGTCGATAAGATCCCAGGTGCACCCCCGATTCTGAAGGGTGTAGATCAAAAAAGTTCGTGCAAAAGCCATTCCCATCAAGTGCTGCTCCAATGCCCATCCTGAAGAAATTCAGAATGCCCGATCTCCCAAAGTACAGCAGAATCTCGGACCCCAATGAGCACATTACTGTCTACACTTGTGTTGTGAAAGGTAACGACCTGAGAGACGAAGATATTGAATCCTTTTTATTGAAAAAATTAGGAGCAACGCTATCCAAAGGGGCCATGATGTGGTATCATAACCTGGCCCCGAACTCAATAGATTTATTTTCCATGATGGCGGACTCCTTTGTGAAAGCACATGCAGGTGCCATCAAGGTCGTTACAAGGAAATCTAATGTTTTCAAAATCAAGCAAAGGGAGAATGAGATGTTAAGGGATTTCGTGTCTCACTTTCAATTAGAACGAATGGAATTACCATCGGTCTCCGACGATTGGGCGGTACAAGCCTTCACCTAGGGCTTGAAGGAGCGAAGCTCGATAGCTTCAAAACAGCTGCAACATAATTTCATTGAGTACCCCACCATAGTTTGGGCGGATGTGCACAACAGGTACCAGTCGAAGATCAGGGTCGAGGAAGACCAATTGGAAGCCCCCTTGGGATCGGTGCATCCTATCAGAGTCTTAGAAAAGGAAGCTAAGCCTCCAGAAAGAGAGCCAAGGACATACAAATAAAGGTATCAACCTACGTAGAAAATAGGAGAAATATCTCGAGACGTAACGTACCTCAAAGTGACCAAAGGATGGACCGAGGACAGAATCCTCGGGGACTCTTAAACAAAGCAGGGTTCGACAGGCACACAGGGCTGGTAGAGGCACCTCGGCTATTTTAGTACAACTTCAACATCGATGTTTCAAACATCGTATCGGCCATAAGTAAGATCAGGGATACCAGGTGGCCGAGACTCGTGATATTAGATCCTTCGCAGAGGAACCCCAACTTGATATGTGAATATCACGATACCCACGGTCATAGAATCGAAGATTGCAGACAGCTTCGAGAAGAGGTAGCCTGACTAATCAGTAAAGGGAACCTTCGAGAATTCCTCAACGACCGAGCTAAAAATCAATTTTCGAAAAGAGAGGCAAACAAGAAAAATGAAACATGAGAACCACGACACATCATCCATATGATTATTGGTGGAGTCGACGTCCCTCAGGGACCCATTTTTAAGCAAACGAAAGTATCCATCACCAGGGAAAAGCAAACTCGGAGCTACATACCTGAAGACGTCCTTTCATTTAGCAAAGAGGACATCGAGACCTTATCTCAACCTCATAATGATGCACTGGTAATTTCTTTTCTTTTGAATAAGTTTCAAATTAAACGTGTGCTCGTGGATCCAGGTAGCTCGACCAACATAATTCGGTCGAGGGTGGTAGAGCAACTCGGGTTGCTCGACCAGATCGTGTCCGCCTCTCGAGTCCTCAAAGGATTCAACATGGAAAGCGAGACAATGAAAAGGGAAATCATCCTCCCAGTCAACGTGGCTGGCACAATTCAAGATACCAAGTTTCACGACATCGAAGGTGACATGAGATACAATGAATTGCTTGGAAGGCCATGGATTCACAATACGAGGGCGGTGCCGTCAACCCTTCATCAAATAATGAAGTTTCCTATGAAGGATGGAGTAAAAAGAGTATACGGAGGGCAGCATGTAGCAAAAGAAATGTTCGTAGTGCACGATTTGGCACCGACACCTTCTAAATCGAAGGAGCCAAAAAACAAGCAAACAACCAAGTAACAATCACAAACTACATCCTCGTAGGAACGAGCAAAGAACCGTGCCGCGTACTCGAAACAGATAACTAAAGCATATCAAGGCTCGAGCGCCATCACAGCTAAGGTACAACCCTCTCTATTTTTCTTTCACACTTTACGCTAACCTGTATACAGGTATTCGATTGAAAGGAGTCGAAGCAACCCCCCCCCCCCCAGATCGAAGGCCTTGGGTTTTAAGGCATGCGTTGCGCTCTTTTTCCTCACGTTGGATTTTATCCCAAAGGGTTTTATCGGTGATGTTTTTAACGAGGCAACATCCATATGCTACCTAAGGAGAACTCACCAAGTATTTAAGTCTCTCTTTGATCAACCTCGAATACTGGGGGGTGTCCCCCCTGGAGATCATTGAAATATGCCAAAGAGGGTCTCGACAGGAGAATGATGTATCGGACCAAACGGTCGAATGAACCGTGTCCCATAGAATAATTGAACCCTCGATGGTAAAAACATGTATACTTGTACCAAGTAATTAGAGAAGTACCTTCTATCATCAAAATATTTCGCACATCAAAGAAGTTTGCTATTTTCACAAGAGACAACCGCAAGGCCAAAATTTTATCAAGCACTCAAGAACTGTCCTCGACAGTCACTCCATCGAGTCACCATAAACTCGAAGCCATAAGACCCAGGGCTGGCAGCTTCAAACTCATAAGCCCTCATCTAGGCAATATCAACTCCGACTCGGGGACTGTCCTCAATAGTCGGCTCATCAAGTCATCTAACTCGAAGCTGTAAGACCTCAGAGCCGGCGACTCATAATCCCTCCAAGAGGCAATATCTATGACATAAGCCCTCCTCGAGGCAATATCAACTCTGACTTAAGGACTGACCTCGACAGTCGACTCATGGTCGTAAGACCCCAGGGCTGGCAACTTCAAACTCGTAAGCCCTCCATGAGGCAACATCAAGACTATAAAACCTTAAGCAAGGCATGCAATAATTTTTTAGACCTTAAGAAAGGCATAAACCCCATATCAAATTTAAGGCTATATATCGAACTTGTAAGACCCAAAAGGGCATACCCTCGATATAGACGCTGTGGCTATCTCACTCGGGGACCAAAAGGCTACAGACAAATACAATGACCACCGATATAAGGCTCCGGCCAAACTAACGTGACTCGGAGACGTCCGACTATTGCCATAAAATCACAGGCCTACAATTACTTCGAAAAACTTCAAAAAGAACCGGTTAAAGGTCGTACCGACCTAAAGCGTAAGAGCCCAAGTCGCCAGCTACATCAAAGGTTGAGGTCGTACCGACCTAAAGCGTAAGCCCAAGTCACCAGCTAGTCGTATCGACCTTACGCGTAAGATCCCAAGTCGCCAGCTACTACAATTCATACCGACCCAAAGCGCCTCAGGGCCGATTTGAAACCTGAGGGCCATTGAACTCGAGTCGAAACCTGACTCGCAGACTAAGCCCAAAATGGTTAACCAAAGTGCCTCAAGGCCAAAAAAGCATAAGAGCCCAAGTCGCCAGTTATAAAAAAGGTCGTACGGACCTAAAGCATAAGAGCCCAAGTCGCCAGCTAGTCGTATCGACCTTACGCGTAAGAGCTCAAGTCGCTAGCTACAGGTTATACCGACCCAAAGTGCCTCAGGGCCGATTTTGAAAACCTGAGGGCTGTTGAGCTTGAGTCGAAACCCGACTCGGAGACTAAGCCCAAAATGGTTAACCAATGAGCCTCAGGGCCCAAAAAGTGTAAGAGCCCAAGTCGCCAGCTACATCAAAGGTCGTACCGACCTAAAGCATAAGAGCCCGAGTCGCCAGCTAGTCGTATCGAACTTACGCGTAAGAGCCCAAGTCTCCAGCTACAGGTCAAACCGACCCAAAGTGCCTCAGGGCCGATTTTGAAAACCTGAGGGTCGTTGAGCTCGAGTCAAAACCCGACTCGGAGACTAGGCCCGGTATGGTTAACTAAAGCCCCTCGAGGCCAAATGCGTAAGAGCCCAAGTCACCAGCTACACCGAAGGTCGTACCGACTTAAAGTGTAAGAGCCCAAGCCAGCTTAAAGCCTCAGGGCTAATTTATGACCCCAAGGGTTTCATCTCAAAGTTCAATTCATCGGGCTAACTATCGGCAAGCAAAGCAAACCAAAAAATCTTTCATATATATATATATATGTGCACTACAAATACATATTTACAACACTCCCACATGAGTCTTATGAAAACAACAAAGCAGAAAATATAGTCTACTCTCGGGACCAGCTCCTCAAAGGCCCCTCGGACCAGCTCCCACGGCGGCCTTCAAATATCAGCATCAACTCAAGAAGAAAGGAAAAACATGGCGTCGATCTCGTCCGCCTCGGCCTGCTTTATCTCTTCCGAGAGGTCAAAGCCCCTAGCATGTATCTCTTCGAGGGTCTCTCTCCGAGACTTGCATTGGGCATACTCATTTCCCCTTCTCTCTCTGTTGAAAGCTCCTCCCAGTTCAGCCCGAGCATCCGCAGCATCTTTCAAATAACTGGCCACCTTTTTATCGGCCTTCGCTCGAACTTCTTCAGCTTCAGCCTGAGCATCCACGACCTCGGCCTTCATATTTAGAAGGTCAGTCTCGAGCTTGGAAATCATGCTCGACTGAATTAAGCTATCTTCTCAGGCTTTACAAAGTTGTATCTCGATGGCAGCAGCCTTGGCCAAAGCATTCCTTTGGGCCGCAACATGTACGCTTATCTGCGCCTTCAACGCTTGGCATTCAGAACTAACTTGCCTGACTTCACCCCAAAGGCGCTCCGCACTGCAGCTGAAGCACCAAAGCATTAGTTCCCAAAAACGAGAAAAGAAGCACGTACCCCTTCAGGGTAAGGGTTACCTTACGCTCGAGATTGCTTTCACAATTCCGATTCCGATTCATCTCCACTCGAATATGTATCAACTCTTTTGTCTAATTATTGCAAATAATCTTGAGAGATTTTTCCTTACCCAAAGCTTCCCCCAACCGGGTCTCACAACGAAGCAGCTCGAACTTGAGTTTGTCAAAATCTACAAAAGAGAAACTTCAGTTCAAAGAATGAAGATTAATAGCTAAAAAGCCAGCAAGGCCGATCAAAATTCACCTCGAAAAAGAGCCGTTGGGCCTCCTTAAAAGTTGAACGTACATCTACTGTCCTGGACCGATCGGCCCCGATTGAACCACTCTCAATAGGGGTATGCCCACTCGAAACCTCACTTGGTCCAGGCAGCCCCTTGTCCCGAGCATCCCTCGAAGTACCTTCGAGGGCAGAAGCAGACGATGGTGGAGGACTCTTGCTCTTTCTCTCTCCAGCAACCTTTCCTTCAAAATTAGAGGACTCAGGCCTGACAGAATCGGCAACCTCGGAAGGGCCCCCAGCTCGAACCGTAAACAAATAATTATCCTCACGAGGAGAGCTGATGTCCGCGGAATGAGAAACGTATATAAAGCTCTCCTCAGTAACAGCATCTACTTTATGTCTCCGAGAACGCTCCGCCTCATTGAGAATTTCCTCACCTATAGAGGATCTTTCTCGCTTATTGTCCTCCCTCGGTCCTTCCCTCTCCTCGAAGGGGCACGGTCTCATTTCAAAAAATGCGCCAACACCTGCGGTGACAGAGTTAGTACGCACAAAAGGAAACGTCCATCAAAAGGGATACCACACGGCTCCGAGTCCAGTCCGCAAGATTGGGGACCTCCCCCGGCACCCACGGGACCGCTGAAAAAGAGAAAAAAGAAAACTTTTATAAATCGATAAGAACAAAAGGCACTAAGGTACGGCATAGAACTTACGTTTGAAGTTCCATTTTTTGGGAAATGGCAAGAAAATCGCTGGAATGATATCGACGGTCCTCACTCGAACGAACCGACCCATCCATCCTCTGTTTCGGTCCTCATCATTGTTGGTAATGAAAGGCCTGGTGGACCGGTATTATAATGCAATCAGGCCTCGACAATGCTAGGGCCGATATAATCTAATAAGGTGGATGAGGGTAAATTTGAGCTCGGCCTTTTCGGTAAAATACCTAGCATTATCCGCCAAAAGGATGGATGAATCTGTGCCAGGGTGACTCGGTACCTTTTGCAGAATTTGAGCATAAGTCAGTCGAGGGGGCCTAATGTAAACGGGTACGTATACACGGTCAAGAATACCTCTTCATAAGTCATGATGTTCTCTTCTTGAGAGGGTATCTGCAGCATCACATTTTCCCCCCAGCCACAGTCTCTCCTCACGGCCTCGAGGTGGTTTTATTCTATCGATCGAACGAACCTCGAAGCATGCTCTCGATGGCCCGGGGCGTCGAAGGGTTTCTTTAATGCAAAGTCTTTCTTCGAAGTGAAGCAGTATGAGGTTAGCTCACTATACGCCAGCCGTGTACCACCAGCCATGCTAGGATTAGATAAATAATTTCCCTCTTCTTGGTGAACAGATTCGGGCACGGCATCCATAACTCAAGAAGAGATAAATAGGAAGGAATGAAAGCAGTTTTTGCAAAAATGGGAAAGGAATGAGAAAGTTGAAATGAAAGCTAAGTTTTTGCAAAGGTGCAAGATTTAGAATGAAGATGAAGCAAGAATATATATAGAGGGAAAGGTGGCTAACCAACTACTTTGAAGGCCATTCAATTTCTGACAGTCGTCATAAAATTTGGGGAAGTGTACCGATGGGGCCACCTCGGTCACTTCACGGTCACGTCATATAAATGATACCATCATAGGGCATTCGAGGGATCGAAGCTCGTATGTCAACCTAGCCTCGAGAAGGTGTCCGATCTCGAGGGGGCCTACTATTGCAAGTTCGAGTTCCGAGGAAGCTAAGGATCAAAACATAAACGTCAATTGTTACGTAAACGTTAAGGGACAAAGTTTGTGCGATATGTGACAAAAGATATTCTATTTCAAAAAATATATTTACAGAAGTGGTTTTTTCAAAAATTCCCCCGAAGGGTCCCATATACAGAAAAAGGAAAAACCAAAAAAGAAGGAAAATCTACTCTTCGCCTTCGGTGTTGTCCGAGCCGCTTTCAGAGCCCTCATCCGATGTACTCGGCATTGCCAATTCCTCCTCCAGAGCCCTGGCCTCTTCGATCTCGGAAGAGAGATCGACACCCTTGGCGCTCATTTCCTCGAGGGCTTGCCTCCTGGATTATGTACGAGCGTAAGCAACTGCCCGAGTCATCCTCAACTAGGCCTTCTCGGATATCTCTGTGGCTCGATCATTCGCAGCAGCATCATCTCTCTTGTATGAGGAGACATATTCATTTGCCTCAGACTTGGCCTCGAATAGTGCAGCAGCCTCCACCTGAGCACCTTCGAGAAGGTCTTGAACCGAGGATAGCTTCCCTTGGAGCACCTCTCTCTCCGAAGCGCAACGTCATTCAGCCGAGCCAGCTCTAGGATTTCGGCGTCCTTGGCCGCAACCTCCTCTCGAAGCTGCTCCACCAGGGCGTCCTTCTGCCTAATATGAAAAGTATAAAGTAGGTCAATCAACACCAAGAATTTCAACTGAAGATAAAAATGTGGGTACCGACATACCTGCTCGGAAAAGTCAGCCCTCTCCCGAAGTGCTCTCTCTGAGCTTGCCCGAAGGTTGGTCAATTCCTCCTCCTTTAGAGCGCATAAAGCCTCCAGCTCGACCGACTCTGCCATAAGCTTCTCAAGCTCTTCTCCACGATAAGTCAACTCATCTTGCATCTTGGAGAAGGCTTGGTCATACAGCTTCTTGACCTGCAGAACAGAGAAGGGAAATCAGAAAACAAGAATAGAAAATCAGAGAATAGCATATTATTTCTCAAAATTCACTTGCTTTTGGAGCCTCTCGGCTTCCTCGAGAGCAACTGGGGCATCAACGTCGTTCTCTTCATCTACACCCTCGAAGTAGTCTTTAAATACATCATTCTCTTCGCGAGAGGTCTCTAGACCGGGAACACCCCTAACTTGAGCATCCTGTATCTCTCCTGGAGAAAATGACGGGCCCGAATGAAGTCCACCAGCAATATCAGCCTCCATCGAGGCTTCTTCCCGACCTTGGAAAGATCCAGTAGCAAACCCTCCAAGCTCCTCAACACGGATTGGGCCATGTCCAATGAGCATCTCAGGGACTGCGCCTAAACCCTCCTTGAGGGTCTCCTTCACGGACGACAGGTCTGCATCGGCCGCCTCTAACTCAGTAGACGACCGCCCAACATCTCTCGAAGCCTCACCGCTTTGTTTTTCCCTTTGTACCAAAGGGCAGGCATCATCGCTCTCTTCCTCAGCCCGCAGGATCTCAACGGTCGTCGAGGAAAAGACTGCGGCATCGGTCCTAGGCTTCCAAGCCTTTGGCCTTTTTTATTTTGGAGACTCCATCGAGGCCTCTTTCTTCCTTTTCTTATCCTTGGTGGTCTTCGGAGCCTCTTCCTCACCAAGTGGAGGAGGCCTCATCAACACGCCTTCACTAAGTCCTACACAAACATGTTATGTCAAAAAACATTGCCATCAAAAGTTCTTACGAAGAACGAGAAAGCAATAGCAATAAGAGCATACCATGGTTCTTAGACTGCCACTATGTTTTAGCCAACTCACGCCATACGCGTTTGTTGTATGGGAAAGCAGAGTTTAAACGTTTGATCCACCCCGGAAGGTCCTGAACTGAACCGGGAAACCAAACAATAGCTACATAATTAGAAGAAAATCAGTCGAAAGAGACGACAAAGCATGCTCAATTCAGAGGTACTTACGCTTAATATTCCATTCCTCTAGGAATGGCATTCTGTCAGCAGGGATGATGTCTGAAGTTCTGATTCTAACAAATCGGCTCATCCATCCCCCATCTCTGTCCTTGTCGATGCAGGCGAGGAACGCCTTGGTGGATGGACGGTGTAGTTATAAGTCCCCCATGGAAGAGTCGAGGGCCATACAATCTGATCAAATGGTCGAGGGTGAAGGTCATTCCCTCGACCATGTTGGTAATATGTCGAAACATATATACAATCCTCCAAAAAGAAGGATAGATCTGACCGAGCGTCACTCGTTATTGATGGCAAAAATCAAGAATCACCAGGTCAATCGGTGGAGAAGAAGAATTGACGGGACCTAAGGTGAAGGGGTATGTATATACACTGAGAAAGCCAGCATTGTGCGTGACTATGCTTTCGTCAGCCGTAGGGATCTCTATTCGGGCCGCCTCCCCCCAGTAGCAGTCAAGTTTTACCCTCTCTATATCTGATACTACACTTATGTATTGGGACATGGGCCTGGTGTAGAAGGGGGGGTTTCTATTTGTAAAGTCAGAAATGGTGTCAAAAGGGCCAGGGATGCATTGCTCGATTCTAGGAGGAATTTTTGACTTGCCTTTAGACGGGAATCATGAAGAAGCAGCCCCATCCTTTTGTGGTACCATTTTGGAAGTTGGCCACGGTTATGATCGAGTTTGGAAGAAGGAAGACGAAGAAGCAAATGCAGGCAGAATATAAGAATGTAAAGCACTTAGTTAAAATTTGAAGGTTTGAAGAGGATGAAGAAGATGCAAAACTATGAAAAGGCAAGTGATTGTAGTATTTATAGAGGCCCTTCGGGCATTCTTGAAGTGGAAGGGTCGAACCTATGACGGTTCATAGGCTTCTCGAGAATTGTTTTGACAGCAACCTCTGCGCAGCTTTTTGTGTCACGTCATTTAATGCTCTGAAGGGACTGACGTCATAATAGGAGTGTCGAAAAGGAAAAAAGTCAAGGTTGTTTCGTATCTATTCATTCTAAGAAACGCGGGGACTATCTATATACGGCTAAAATCGGAGAGCCCGATTTTACGGTCATTTCGACGCTCAGAAGGCTCGAAGGTTCGTTTTGGCATCGAAGGGGCATATCGAAGGTCCTTGACCTCGAGGTAGTACATATCGAAGTTCCTCGACCTCGAGGCAGTACAAATCGAAGGTCAACATGGAAAGGCGAGAAATTCCCAAGGGGCACGTGGTTAAAGCTGGCAAAATACATAAAATAGTACAAGCCCGTACCATGGAATTAAATGGTTGTACCAGCCATATCTCTTTGCATTAATTACACATGTACTATGTTGGGATCCCCCTCATACATAAAGGGGACCCTTGTCACTTTGTAACACACATGATATACAATACAAGAACAAGAACATCCTCTGCTCTCTAACTAAAACATTCTCTACAATTGCTTCATTGATTTATTGCTTCTCATTTATTGTGTTCTTGAATTATTCTTCATTTATTACTTGTTATTGATCATAAATAGGCCATTCTTAAGGCATTCAATACTGTTATATTGTTATCGATAGCCCCTAGTCAAGCTTCTATAGCTCGACCTCGAGGCTCTTCCGACCACCCTCAAGATCGGTCTCTCTGTTACCCGGTTTGCATAATCTCGTTTCCTTTTGCTCTTATTTCATTTTTCTCACTTCACACTCAACATCTAATGCCTAAACAACCGGTATTAAAATAGATCACGTATTTTTAGAACCACATAATCAAATATAATTGTAATTATCATTTTCAAGGTAAACACTACATTACTACCAAAATAAAGTCCTACTTGATCTTCGATTGAATTAGCTCAATTAATAGAGTGTTACACTAAGGGCAAGCCTATGGTATGTCTTCTATGGCATAAGAGTTTTAGTTCTGAGCGTGAGTAGATTCTTATTCTTGAGTTCCAAATTGTTCTTGAACTTTATTATATGTGGAACTACTCTCTATTGTTTATGTGAGGGCACATGATTTATGAAGGTAAGGTAAAGTCTTTGACCTCTATGTTAGAGTAACTGAGTAGGTTGTGAAAAATGTGTGGTGCTTTTGAGTCAAGTCTTGAGGGTAGGATGCTATGATAGGGTGCTTAGTCTTATTTAAATATTCTTGGCATGATGGGTTGGGGAAGTTGTTTGATGAAAAGGACATCTCTATATGAAGTGTAGATTGAATTCTCGGGGACGAGCAATGATTTAAGTGTGGGGTGTTAATGGTAGGCTAGAAATTCATGTTCTAGTCATAGTTTGCACTCTAATCATTGCATTGTACTTGTGGTTGAACTCAATTAGTGATGATTTACGCTTATTACGTATTTTATGCTTTGCACGAAATGATTCCGAGCTATTAAGGTAGTTTGGAGCTAATTCGAACAAGTTGGAGCTTTGAAGTCTGAGTAAAAATCCAAAAAATAAGTCGGGATCACTTTCGTGGTCGAGGACCAAGTCTAGATGTCAAAAAGCGAGAAAACAAAAATTACTCTGAGAAAATGCACTACCGCGTCGCACTATGCGTAGCGGGGCGTGGGGCGCTAGTGCAAAATTCCTATAGAGTTAAAAAAAAATAGGCCTCTGAACTTTCTCACTAATGCGGCGCCCGGCGCACCGCTGTAGTATATTTTCTCGTCCAACTTTTTCCACTTCGGCTTGGAAAGGATAGTTTCATCCAGGCCCATCCCTACCTGGTATAATTACATCAAAACACGAATTTTAAAGGACTTTTTGACCTACGGAAGATTGGAAGAGCATTGGGAGACTCAAAGCACAAGGATTCATCATTCTTTCCTCAACTCAACACCCGAGTTTGGATTGAATTCATTTTTCTTATTATTCAACTTTATTTGTAATGAATTTCTCCATGATTATGGAGTAGTTTCCCTTAGGGTTTGATGGATATGGTGTTTTGATTGATATTTGTGATTGTATCTCTAGTTCTTTGCTTGAATTCGTTTATGGAGTTTTGAATTGTTGCAACTTTATTCACCGGTTTATTGAATCGAAAGAGGAATATTTTGATGGTTATCTTTGCTTTATCTTGTTTGGTTTAATTTAGTGATTCTTTAAGTAATCGACAGAGCATGTTGAATTGTTGATTAAATCAAGTTACGAGAATATTCGAGAGACGTTTCCCTGAAGTTTAATCCATTAACGCATGCTTGCATATGTTCACAGTGCTTATATTAGTTCACCTTGTAGAGTTACAATTTAATCGAGAGAGGAGTCTTAACTACACGTTTGAACTAATCATCGAGTGAATTCGTGAGAATCATTAGAACTTTAAAGTGAATTGAACAAGAGTTAGATCCCAAATAGCTATATTGCACCTGCCCTGTCAAGACTCTTATTTCTCCCATTGACATTTCGGTGTTGCTCAACTCTTGTCTTTCTGTGATCAATTGTTAATTATTTTAGTTTCATAGTTAATTTTAGTTATTGATCATCCCAAACAAAGTGTTAATCATCATGAATAGCGTTAAGTTAGGAATTACTTGAACATTGTTTAAATCCAATCTCTGTGGAGACGATAATAATAAGTATACTATCTTTGACTAGCGAGCATTAATTTCGTGTTGTGTTTGCACTCGTCACTCTACTTCCCCAATTTTAATCTTTTCATAATTATACTCGTTGAGAGGTACATGGCCTTTGAAATATTTAGATAATTACAACAATGTAAATGTAATAAAAACTTATGGTGCAGATAAACTTTATTTCCATAGTTTAAAGGTGAATTTGACCATTTTTCGTATTATTTAATAACGTGGCATGCATCTTGTCTTCTCCCGTGGGTCCTTGAGCTATTCTAAAAGTCTCACTTGTTAAACTCCGATCTTCGCACTCTTTGAATATACAAGACATGATTGCCAATAGCTTTTAGTTTCACGCAAACATCTTTTTGTCGGATGCTCCTCTTGAACTCAACTTCATCGTACACTATCCGTTCTATTGACCCTCTCTTGCTGCGCGCGCTGCGGTGTCTATATGTGTGCTATTTTGTATAGTGTGGTAACACCATAAAAGCTTATTTGCATAGGAGGTTAATATTTAAATAAATAGTAATTTAATATTGTTAATGATTTGATAAGATAAAATATGCACTTATTAGTTAACTATGATTAAGTAAAAAAAAATTTTTACGTATAAACATATATTTTGCGTTTATTAATTTAGTGTAAACACGCAGCAAGTAAACTTTTACCGTGTAAACACTATGCGTGATAGATACCATACTTTGCAGAAAAGTGGCCCTTGCTAATTGCTCACTGGAGATGCCGTAGGACCCTCTAGACTAGATGAGCTTCTATTCAAGGGTTCGCTATCTCACATACAATAAATAGGCGATAGCCTATAGTATGTTAGGCTCTAGCGTTCCCTAGAGAATAAAATGGAGTCCGGAATTAAAATAATATTTTTTTGGACAAAAAGAACATTAATAAGTGTAAAAAAAAATGTTACCATACTATATATAGCGCGGTAATTATCCGCGCTATATATGTATAGCGCATGAATTAACTGTGTTAGCAGAAAATCCCTATTTTATACACGAATTAGCTAGGCGGCCCATTGGTTGAAGGATAGTTGTGAAAATGATTTTGTCCTTGAGGTACAAGATTCGAACCCCTACACCAACATTTTTATATTAGCAATACCGTAATTATAGAGGAATTCAAACACAAAGATATATTTTTTTAAAAGAATTATTCAAAATAAAAATAGTAATAAAATTTAAAATACAAAAAAAAATTCAAATTATATGTAATTTACTAATAAATATTAGAAATTTAATTTATATCTTAAAGGTAAAAAAATGCATAGAGTAATTTTTTAATATGTGGTCTAATTTAGAAAATAAAATTATAAGAATTATTTGAATTTGAGATTTTGAGATGAGTTTTTTTTTCAAATTTTTTTTTTCTGAAAATAGTACATAAAGAAATAAAGGGATAGTAAAATATTACTACAGTATTTAGATATAATGTGCTCAATAAAGAAAATAGTTTTCTATGATTAAAATAAAATGTTAAAAATATAAAATAAATTTCTAATATAG
>MDKI01288491.1:0-22126 GCA_005239505.1 Nicotiana paniculata | reverse complement strand
AGTTTCAAATAAAACAGTATGCACAATGATGCTGAGTAAAACCATCAACAGGTAGTGAGAAAAACAACAGTAAAACACCCTCAAAGGGTCTAAACAGATCGGCACGAGGCCCAAACACGGCTTATAGCCCAAATATTTCACAAACCTTTAGAACATAATTTAACATAAGGTTTTGAGTAACTATGCAACTCATTAGTTGCCGCGGAGAGGACCTAGTCCAATCCAAAAAAAAATCAGTACGCGCCACATACTCTTCATACCCTCAGAACAAGATTTAAGACCATTACTTACCTCTACCGGGCCACGACACTAGTCCTCTATGCCTTTGCCCCTCAAATTGGCTCCCGATTGCTCCGAATCTAGCCAAAATCAGTTAACATTATCAATACATACTCAAGGAACACAACACAATCGAAAATTATCAATATAATCAAAAATCTCGAAATTCGGCCAAACTCGAGCCCCGGGCCCACATCTCAGAATCCGATAATTTGTACATCACTAGAAACCTCGTCTTCCTAGGATTCCATACATATCAAGAATATTAAAATCGGACCACAATTGCCCACTCAAATTTTCAAAAGAAAAATAAATTTCCCATGGACCCTTCTTCCCAGACTTGGTTATATTTCCAGAAATTTTGTGGTTTAATCACTTAAGAATTGACATAGAAACGTGTTATGAAGTTGGAATTCTTACCTCCAGATGATTTCCCTTCAATCCCCTTTCAAAAGCTCTCAAATTCGCATGCAACTTTGGATGAAATAAGAACCAATTTCGCATCCCAGCCTTTTAAACATTCTGCCCAGCTGAAATAATTCCTTCACTGCGATCGCAAACTTCCGCACGCGATCGCGAAGAAAAAACTTGCTTCCCTATCAATTTACCTTACGCGATCGCAGACAACCTTACGCGATCGCAGACAACCTCACGCGATCGCGATTCATCAAGACTTAAACCCACGCGCCCTTTAACTCTAAGCGATCGCAAACAAGACCACGTGATCGCACTGACCAAACAATCATACTCACGTGATCGCAAACCATTCTATGCGATCGCAACCAGCAGCAATCTACCCAGAATCCAACCCAAAAGTTGGTCTGTTAACCATCCGAAACACACCCGAGGCCCTCGGAACCTCAACCAAACATACCAACATACCCGATAACATCATTCAAACTTATTCAAGCCTTCGAAACACCAAAAACAACACGAAAACACCAAATTTACATCAAATTCAAGCCTAAGAACTTTTAAACTTCTAAATTTGCCAACTACGCCGAAACCAACCAAAACACCTCCGATTAACCTGAAATTTTGCAGTCATATCCAAAATGACATTACGAAACTGTTCCAACTTCCGGAATTCCATTCCGACCTCGATAGCCTATTTTCCACTGTCGACAGGAAATCACCAAAAACTAACTATCGCCAATTCAAGCCTAATTCTACACCATACATCACAAAAATATTCCAAACACACTCCTAAGTCCCAAATCACCTAACGAAGCTATTCAAGCCATAAATTCTGCATTCCGAGGTCATTTACCAATAAGTCAACCCTCAATTGACTTCCTCAACTATTAGGCTACTTTAAAAGGCTAAATGTCTAAACCCCCACCATAACCACTCCGGACCCAAACCAACTTATCCAATACATCAAAACAAGTAAGCGATACATAACAAATGTAGAAATAGGGGAAATGGGGTAAATCTCACGGAACGACCGGTCGGGTCGTTACAAATAGACTCATTAGAGTCAGAAGAAGAAGAATTAATAAATGAAATAGGATTAGAAAATTAAATTTACAAGAAATACAAGCAAATACATTAGCAAACATATCCGAAGAGTGTTCAGCTTTCTTTTACTTACTTATTTCCGCATTTATGTTGTTATTCCGCATTGTTAGGCTTACCTAGTCATAGGGACTAGGTTCCATCACGACATGTTCACAGAGGGCGAACTAGGGTCGTGACATGAATTTAGGGGTAATAAGGAGATCCACCTCTAAACATAGGTCAGCAGCCTTCATGGTAAGAAACCATAATGAAATAATAAGAGGAAAGGCTAGGATGGTGTGACGACCCGCCCAGTCGTATTAAGAATTAACTCCCCGACCCCCTGTTAACTGTTTTCCCCAAGTCTATTTCTGCTTAATTGAATTGCCGGGACGTTCGGTTTTAAGTTTCGGAAAATTTTGGGATATTTAGTCCCTAAATGAGAGCTTAAGTGTTGGAAAGTTTCCCGTAGTCGGAGCAGTGTGAAGACGGCCTCAGAATGGAAATCTGATGGTTCTGTTAGCTCCGTTAGGTGATTTCGGGGTTGGGAGCTTGTTCGGAATGTATTTTAGAAGTCCGTAGCTCATTTAGGCTTGAAATGCCGAAGTTTGAATTTTTGGAGTTTCCTGTTCGATAGTGAATTTTTGATCCGAGGGTCGCAATGGAATTTCGGAAGTTGCAGTAGTTCCACCATGTCATTTTGGATGTGTGTGCAAAATTTGAGGTCATTCGGATAAGTTTAGACGTGTTCGGCGTCGGATGTGAATTCAGATTTTTCTTAAGTTTCTAGGTTTGAATCTATTCATAATCGAGGTTTTTGATGTTATGAGATGTGTTTTTAAGGCTCGACCTAGTTCAAATGAGGTGTTAGGGTTGGTTGGTGGTTTTGGTTGAGGTCCCGAGGGCCTCTGGGTTGTTTCGGATGCTTAACAGGTGAGAATTTGGACTTAGCTGCTGCTGAACCAGACACCTTCTGGTGTCTTCGCACCTGCGATGGTTTTTCCGCAGGTGCGGCCTCGCAGGCGCGGTGTCCTTGGTCGCAGGTGCGATAGGGGAGCCTTGGCCCAGTGTTCGCAGGTGCGACCTGGGTTCCGCAGGTGCGGCCCCTGTGCATTTAAGTGACTTCCGCACCTGCGATGCTTTTTCCGCAGGTGCGGTGATCGAGTCCCCAGGTACGGATTGCCTGGGTATTTTATTTCAAGAATCCGAGGGTTTATTTCATAAGTCTAAAAATCGTGTAAGGGCTCAAAAATTGGCGATTTTCAGTGAGTTTTGAAGAGAAGGATCATAGGTAACGTTTCCTAATCCTAATTCATTGTTAGACCATTAATCCCCGTTGTTTTCCTTAGTTTAATTATAAAAAATGGAGGAAATTGGAAGAATCTTCCTAGACCAAACTTTGTGGGTTTGATTGGGTATTTAACCCCCGATTGAGAAATTTTTAATAGGGCTAGACTCGTGAGTGAATAAGGGTTCGGAAAATATAACTTTTACCGGATTCTGAGTCGCGGGTTCGAGGGGCATTTTGGTCATTTTACATAATTCCACGCCTTAGCTTTGAATTAAATAGTAGAATTAGTCGCTTGAGATGTTATTTACGATATGTAATTGAATTGTATAGATTTGGGACATTTGGAGTCGGATACTCGTGGCAAGCGTGTGATTTCAAGTTGATTTTGAGCCGATTCGAGGTAAGTGGCTTGTCTAACTTTGTGTGGGGGACCTTTCCCCTTAGGATGTGATATTTGGTAATTGAATGCCTCGTACGTGAGGTGACGAGCGCGTACTTGTGCTAACTGTTGAAAATCCAGTTTTACTTTAAATATTTAGAATATGTTTCTCTCTTACCTGTTTTATTCTATTGCAATTATAGCCTATGTTAGTTTAGAAGATCATGCCTAGTTGCCCAAATTGCCTATCTGCTTAAATTTCTTTAATTGTACTACGTGGAGCATGTTAGGCTAGATTTATTTGTTGCCCTGTATTTTGTACTTTAAACCTGAACGCCTTCTTTGTTGTGCCTGCATATTTACTTTGGGACAGGACAATATCCTGGGAGATTCCCCTGCATATTTACTTTGGGACTACAGGATGGTATCCTGGGAGATTCCGCTGCTTATTTACTTTGGGACTACAGGACGGTATCCTGGGAGATTCCCCTGCTTATTTACTTGGGACTACGGGACGGTATCCCTGGAGATCCCCCTGCACTTTGAGAGTTGGACTACGGGACGGTATCCCGGAAGATCCTTGAATATACATGATGGACTACGGGACGGTATCCCGGAAGATCCTTGAATATACATGATGGACTACGGGACGGTATCCCCGAAGATCCTTGAATATACATGATGGAATACGGGACGGTATCCCGAAGAATCCTTGAATATACATGATGGACTACGGGACGATATCCCGGAAGATCCTTGAATATACATTATGGACTACGGGACGGTATCCCGGAAGATCCTTTGAAAATATATGATGGACTACGGGACGGTATCCCGGGAGGTCCACTGGACAACTGAGAAAAGGACTACAGGACCGTATCCTGGCAGATCCTCATTGTTACTATTGTCCTTATGTTGTACATATTCTGTGTTTACTCTATTCTGGTGCTTACTTATTACCTTGTTCGATCTGTCTTATTTCATGGTTGTACTCATTATTACCGCCTATTTTTCATTCCGTAAACCCCTATTATACTGTTTGATCTCAGTAGGGCCCTGACCTTTCTCGTCACTACCCGACCGAGGTTAGGCTTGGCACTTACTCAGTACCGCTGTGGTGTACTCATGCCCTTTCCTGCGTATGTTTTTCATGTGCAGATCCAGGTACCTTCTCTCAGGCGCACTATCCCCTAGGTTGAGAGATACAACAGAGACTTCAAGGTATATCTGCCGCGTCCGCAGACCAGGAGTCTCTATCTTATTCCAGTTTTTGTGAAAAGTTTATCCCTCATTTCATTTGTATAGATATTCTGGAGTTAAAGCAGTGTATTATATTCTGTTAGCCTGTGGTTCTCGTGAGTTTTCAGGTTTTGGGGTTATATTGTAGACTTTCGCATTACTTTGGGTTGTATATGACAAGTGGCATTTATATACAGTCTTCCTTTTTGATTGTTCAGTTTTCTTTTACTAAATTATTTCCGCAAGTTATGTTGATATTCCGCATTTTTAGTTTTACCTAGTTATAGGAACTAGGTGCTGTCATGACATGTTCACGGAGCGCGAACTGGGGTCGTGACAAGTTGGCATCAGAGCCAGGTTCATAGGAGTCACGGAACACAGGCCGATTTATTAGAGTATCGATGATCGGTACGAAGACGTCTGTACTTATCTACGAGAGGCTATGTAACTGTTTAGGAAAAATCTTCACTTCATTGAATTCCTCGTCGAGCAATATCTTTTGACATCAATTCTAAACCTCTATTTTCCATTCTCTCACAGATGGTGAGGACACGTGCCACTCGAGACGATCAGGCACCCGTGCCCCCTACAACAGTCGCCAGAGGTCGGGGCCGGGGTAGAGGCCGAGGACGCGCACGCAGTGCAGTGAGAGCACCTGCGTGAGCCACCACCGAGGTACCACCAGCAGATCCAGTTGAGGTTCATACACCTACCACGCCTACTGGCGCTACTACTCCAGGTCTTCAGGAGACATTAGCTCAGTTCATGTCCATGTACACCACTCTGGCTCAGGCAGGGTTGCTTCCCCTTGCTGCAGTCACATCTCAGGCCGGGGGAGGAACACAGACTCCCGCCGCCCGCACTCCTGAGCAGCGAGTGCATGTGGATCAGGTCCCGGAGGTCATTCCTGTGCCGCCTGCAGTGCCAGTTCAACCCGAGGAAGGGTCAGCTGCTTCACAGGACGAGCAGCGGAGGCTTGAGAGGTTCAAGAAGTATGACCCTCCTGTATTCAGTGGGCTAGCATCAGATGATGCCTTGGGATTTCTAGAGGAGTGTCACCGTATTCTTCGCACTATGGGCATAGCCGGATCTAGTGGTGTTTCCTTTACTACCTTCCAGCTTCGCGGGGCCGCCTATGATTTGTGGCGTACCTATGAGTTAGAAAGTCCAGACGAGGCTACTTCACTGACTTGGACCCAGTTCTCAGATATGTTCTTGAGGGAGTTTTTTCCTCAGAGCCTTAGGGACGAATGACGCACAGAGTTTGAGCATTTGCGCCAGGGTGTTATGACAGTTTCAGAGTATGCTATCCGTTACACCAGATTGGCTAGGCATGCACCGATTTTGGTTACTACTGTTCGCGAGAGGGTTCACCGGTTTATTGAGGGTCTTATCTCACCCATCAGATCTAGCATGGCTCAAGAGTTGGAGATGGACATTCCTTATCAGCAGGTAGTGAGCATTGTTAGGAGGATCGAGTATATGCTCGCTAGGGAGCGAGAGGAGAGAGAGGCCAAGAGGTCTCGAGAGTCGGGTCACTACTCTGGTGCCCGTACCCCAGCAGCAGGTCGTCATGGTAGGGGTTATATGGTCCGCCCAGTTCATTCAACCTTCCAGCAGCCAGTGGTATTTCAGCTCCACCCAGGCTTCAAGAGCCTTACTATACACCTCCAGTTTCTAGCATGCCTCCTGCGCGGGGTGCTTTCAGGGGTCAGTCTAGCAGAACTGGCCCTACCCAGTCACAGCCACCACGTCCTCCCAGATCTTGTTTCGAGTGTGGTGATACACGCCATGTGGTTAGGGACTGCCGCAGACTTGGTAGGGGTGCATCTGCGTAGACTTTTCAGCCACAACGTGCTCAGCAGAGTTCTCAGGCCATGATCTTAGCACCAGCTGTTACCCCATCTGCCCAGCCAGCCAGGGGCGGAGGTCGGGGAGGTAGAGTCGCCCTCGAGGGGGAGGCCAGGCCAGATATTATGCTATTCCTGCTCGTACCGAGGTTGTTGCCTCCGATTCTGTCATTACAGGTATTATATTGGTTTGTCACAGAGATGCATCGGTTCTATTCGATCCAAGCTCCAGGTACTCTTATGTGTCTTCTTATTTTGCTCCGCATTTGGGTATAGCCCGAGATTCCTTGGGTTCTCCTGTTTATGTTTCTACTCCTGTGGGAGACTCTCTTGCTATGGACCGCGTTTATCGGTCGTGTTTGGTTACTATTCGTGGTTTTGAGACCAGTGCGGATTTATTGTTACTCGATATGGTGGATTTTGATATTATCTTGGGCATGGACTGGTTGTCTCCCCATTATGCTATTCTTGACTGTCACGCTAAGACCGTGACGCTGGCTATGCCAGGTATTCCGCGTGTTGAGTAGAGTGGTACTTTATATCATACTCCCGGCAGAGTTATCTCTTTTCTTAGAGCTCAGCGTATGGTTGAGAAGGGGTGTGCCGCATATTTGGCTTATGTGAGAGATGTCACTGTTGATACCCCTTCTATTGATTCGGTTCCAGTGGTACGGGATTATCCCAATGTGTTCCCAGCTGATCTTCCGGGCATGCCGCCCGATAGAGACATTGATTTTGGCATTGATTTGTTGCCAGGCACTCAGCCCATTTCCATTCCTCCTTACCGTATGGATCCTCCTGAGTTGAAGGAGTTGAAGGATCAGTTACAAGAATTGCTTGATAGGGGTTTTATTCAACCCAGTGTTTCACCTTGGGGTGCTCCTATCTTATCTGTGAAAAATAAAGATGGTTCTATGCGCATGTGTATTGATTATCGCCAGGTGAACAGGGTTACAGTAAAGAACCGTTATCCTTTGCCTCGTATTGATGATTTATTTGACCAGCTTCAGGGCACACAGGTATTTTCTAAGATTGATTTGCGCTCAGGTTACCATCATTTGAAGATTCGGGAGCCGGATATCCCGAAGACTGCTTTCAGGACTCGGTATGGCCATTATGAGTTTCTAGTTATGTCATTCAGGCGGACAAATGCCCCCGCAACATTTATGCATTTGATGCACAGTGTGTTCAGGCCATATCTCAACTCGTTCGTCATTGTTTTCATAGATGATATTCTTGTTTATCCCCGGAGTCGGGAAGATCATGAGAAGCACCTGAGGTCAGTGCTTCAGACCTTGAGAGAGAAGAAATTATATGCTAAGTTCTCAAAATGTGAGTTCTGGTTGAGTTCTGGTGGCATTCTTAGGCCACGTGGTATCGAGTGAGGGCATTCGAGTGGATCCGAAGAAGGTAGAGGGCGTGCAGAGTTGGCCCAGACCGTCCTCAGTTACAGAGATTCGCAGTTTCCTTGACTTGGCGGGTTACTACCGCCGTTTTGTGGAGGGATTTTCATCGATTGCAGCCCCTATGACTAGATTGACACAGAAGGGTGTTCCATTTCAATGGACAGAGGAGTGTGAGGCGAGCTTTCAGAAGCTCAAGACAGTTTTGACTACAGCCCAATCTTGATATTGCCTACTGGTTCGGGGTCTTATACAGTTTATTGTGATGCCTCGCGAGTTGGCCTTGGAGCGGTGTTGATGTAGGACGGTAGGGTGATTTCCTACGTGTCCAGACAGTTGAAGATACATGAGAAGAATTACCCTGTCCATGACCTTGAGCTAGCTGCCATTGTTCACACCTTGAAGATTTGGCGTCATTATTTGTACGGTGTGCCTTATGAGATTTATACTGACCACCGGAGTTTGCAGCACATATTCAGGCAGAAGGATCTAAATTTGCGCCAGTGCAGATGGTTAGAGTTGCTAAAGGACTATGACATCACTATATTATACCACCCGGGGAAGGCCAATGTGGTGGCCGATGCCTTGAGTCGCCGAGCGGAGAGTTTGGGGAGCTTGGCATATCTTCATGCAGCTGAGAGGCCTTTAGCCTTAGATGTTCAGTCCTTAGCCAGTCAGTTCGTGAGATTGGATCTTTCTGAGCCTTGCCGGGTATTGGCTTGTGTGGTTTATCGGTCTTCCTTATTCGACCGTATCAGGGAGCGGCAGTATGATGATCCTCATTTACTTGTCCTTAAGGACACGGTCTAGCACGGGGATGCCAGAGATGTGACCATTAGAGATGACGGGGTATTGAGGATGCAGGGCCGGATTTGTGTGCCCAATGTTGATGGGCTACGGGAGCTGATTTTGGCAGAGGCCCATAGTTTGTGGTATTCCATCCATCCGGGTGCTGCGAAGATGTATCAGGATCTGAGGCAGCACTATTGGTGGCGAAGGATGAAGAAATATATAGCAGAGTTTGTAGCCAAGTGCCTCAATTGTTAGCAGATCAAGTGTGAGCATCAGAGACCGGGAGGTACTTCAGCAGATTGAGCTCCCAGAGTGGAAGTGGCGGATCACCATGGACTTTGTGGTTGGACTTCCTCGGACTTTAAGGAAGTATGATGCTATTTGGGTGATTGTTGATCGGTTGACCAAATCAGCCCATTTGATTCTGGTGCTGACCACTTATTCATCGGAGCGGCTGGCAGAGATATATATTCGGGAGATCGTTCGTCTACATGGCATTCCAGTTTCTATTATTTCAGACAGAGGTAGTCAGTTCACCTCGCGGTTCTAGAGAGCTGTCCAACAGGAGTTAGGTACCAGGGTAGAGTTGAGCACAACATTTCACCCCTAGAAGGACGGACAGTCCGAGCTCACTATTCAGATTCTTGAGGATATTCTCCGTGCGTGTGTGATTGAGTTTGGTGGGTCTTGGGATCAGTTCTTGCCATTGACAGAATTTGCTTAAAACAAACAGTTATCAATCCAGCATTCAGATGGCGCCGTATGAGGCTTTATATGGCAGGAGGTGCAGATCCCCGGTGGGTTGGTTCGATCCGGGTGAGGCCAGGCTACTGGGCACAGAGTTGGTTCAGGATGCATTGGAGAAGGTCAAGGTGATTCAGGATAGACTCCGTACAGCCAAGTCCAGACAGAAGAGTTACACAGACCGAAAGGTTCGTGATGATTCATAAATGGTCGGAGAGCAGGTTCTGCTTCGGGTTTTGCCTATGAAGGGCGTTATGAGATTTGGGAAGAAAGGGAAGTTGAGTCCGAGGTTTATTGGCCCTTTCTAGATATTGAGGCGTGGTTGGGAGGTTGCTTATGAGCTTGCCTTACCTCCCAGCTTGGCAGGAACTCATCCGGTTTTTCATGTTTCGATGCTCTTGAGGTATCACGGTGACCTGTCCCATGTCTTGGATTTCAGCTCAGTCCTGTTGGACAAGGATCTATCATATGTTGAGGAGCCTGTAGCTATATTGGACAGGCAGGTCAGAAAGCTCAGGTCGAAGAACATTGCTTCAGTAAAGGTTCAGTGGCGGGGTCAGCCGGCCGAGGAGGCGACCTGGGAGACCGAGCAAGATATGTGCAACTGTTACCCTCATCTTTTCACTACTTCAGGTACGTCTTTATGATTGTTCGAGGACGAAGAAATTTTTAAGTATAGGAGGATGTGACGACCCGGCCAGTCGTCTTAAGAATTAACGCCCCGACCCCCTGTTAACTATTTTCCCCAAGTCTATTTCTGCTTAATTGAATTGCCGGGACGTTCGGTTTTAAGTTTCGGAAAATTTTGGGATATTTAATCCCTAAATGAGAGCTTAAGTGTTGGAAAGTTTCCCGTAGTTGGAGCAGTGTGAAGACGGCCTCAGAATGGAAATCTGATGGTTCCGTTAGCTCCGTTAGGTGATTTCAGGGTTGGGAGCGTGTTCAGAATGTATTTTGGAAGTCCATATCTCATTTAGGCTTGAAATGCCGAAGTTTGAATTTTTGGAGTTTCCGGTTCGATAGTGAATTTTTGATCCGAGGGTCGGAATGGAATTTCGGAAGTTGTAGTAGTTCCGCCATGTCATTTGGAATGTGTGTGCAAAATTTGAGGTCATTCGGATAAGTTTAGACGTGTTCGGCGTCGGATGTGAATTCAGATTTTTCTTAAGTTTCTAGGCTTGAATCTATGCATAATCGAGGTTTTTGATGTTATGAGATGCGTTTTTAAGGCTCGAACTAGTTCAAATAAGGTGTTAGGGTTGGTTGGTAGTTTTGGTTGAGGTCTCGGGAACCTCGGGGTTGTTTCGGATGCTTAACGGGTGAGCTGCTGCTGAACCAGACACCTTCTTGTGTCTTCGCACCTGCGACGGTTTTTCCGCAGGTGCGGCCTCGCAGGCGCGGTGGCCTTGGTCGCTGGTGCGATAGGGGAGCCTTGGCCCAGTGGTTGCAGGTGCGACCTGGGTTCCGCAGGTGCGACCAATGCCATTGCAGGTTTGGCCCCTGTGCATTTAAGTGACTTCCGCACCTGCGATGGTTTTTCCGCAGGTGCAGTGATCGGGCCCGTAGGTGCGGATTGCCTGGGTATTTTATTTCAAGAATCCGAGGGTTTATTACATATATCTAAAAATCGTGTAAGGGCTTGAAAATTGGCGATTTTCAGTGAGTTTTGAAGATAAGGATCATAGGTAACGTTTCCTAATCCTAATTCATTATTAGACCATTAATCCCCGTTGTTTTCCTTAGTTTAATTATAAAAAATGGAGGAAATTGGAAGAATCTTCCTAGACCAAACTTTGTGGGTTTGATTGGGTATTTAACCCCCGATTGAGAAATTTTTAATAGGGTTAGACTCGTGAGTGAATAAGGGTTCGTAAAATATAACTTTTACCCGATTCTGAGTCGTGGGCCCGAGGGGCATTTTGGTCATTTTACATAATTTCACGCCTTAGCTTTGAATTAAATAGTAGAATTAGTCGCTTGAGATGTTATTTACGATATGTAATTGAATTGTATAGATTTGGGCCATTTGGAGTCGGATACTCGTGGCAAGCGTGTGATTTCAAGTTGATTTTGAGCTGATTCGACGTAAGTGGCTTGTCTAACTTTGTGTGGGGTACCTTTCCCCTTAGGATGTGATATTTGGTAATTGAATGCCTCGTACGTGAGGTGAAGAGCGCGTACTTGTGCTAACTGTTGAAAATCCAGTTTTACTTTAAATATTTAGACTATGTTTCTCTCTTACCTGTTTTATTCTATTGCAATTATAGCCTATGTTAGTTTAGAAGATCATGCCTAGTTGCCCAAATTGCCTATCTGCTTAAATTTCTTTAATTGTACTACGTGGAGCATGTTAGGCTAGATTTATTTATTGCCCTGTATTTTGTACTTTAAACCTGAACGCCTTCTTGGTGCCTGCATATTTACTTTGGGACAGGACGGTATCCTGGGAGATTCCCCTGCATATTTACTTTGGGACTACAGGATGGTATCCTGGGAGATTCCGCTGCATATTTACTTTGGGACTACAGGACGGTATCCTGGGAGATTCCCCTGCTTATTTACTTGGGACTATGGGACGGTATCCCTGGAGATCCCCCTGCACTTTAAGAGTTTGACTACGGTCGGTATCCTGGAAGATCCTTGAATATACATGATGGACTACGGGACGGTATCCCGGAAGATCCTTGAATATACATTATGGACTACGGGACGGCATCCCGGAAGATCCTTGAATATACATGATGGACTACGGGACGGTATCCCGGAAGATCCTTGAATATACATTATGGACTACGGGACGGCATCCCGGAAGATCCTTGAATATACATGATGGACTACGGGACGGTATCCCGGAAGATCCTTGAATATACATGATTGATTACGGGACGGTATCCCGGAAGATCCTTGAATATACATGATGGACTACGGGACGGTATCCCGGAAGATCCTTGAAAATACATTATGGACTACGGGACGGCATCCCGGAAGATCCTTGAATATACATGATGGACTACGGGACGGTATCCCGGAGAATCCTTGAATATACATGATGGACTAGAGGACGGTATCCCGGAAGATACTTGAATATACATGATGGACTACGGGGCGGTATCCCGGAAGATCCTTTGAAAATATATGATAGACTACGGGATGGTATCCCGGGAGGTCCACTGGACAACTGAGAAAAGGACTACAGGACGGTATCCTGGCAGATCCTCATTGTTACTATTGTCCTTATGTTGTACATATTCTGTGTTTACTCTATTCTGGTGCTTACTTATTACCTTGTTCGATATGTCTTATTTCACGGCTGTACTCATTATTACCACCTGTTTTTCATAATGTAAACCCCTATTATACTGTTTGATCTCAGTAGGGCCCTGACCTTCCTCGTCACTACCCGACCGAGGTTAGGTTTGGCACTTACTGAGTACCGCTGTGGTGTACTCATTCCCTTTCCTGCGCATGTTTTTCATGTGCAGATCCAGGTACCTTCTCTCAGGCGCACTATCCCCGAGGTTGAGATATACAACAGAGACTTCGAGGTATATCTTCCACGTCCGCAGACCAGGAGTCTCTATCTTATTCCAGTTTTTGTGAAAAGTTTATCCCTCCTTTCATTTGTATAGATATTCTGAGTTAGAGCAATGTATTATATTCTGTTAGCCTGTGGTTCCCGTGAGTTTCCGGGTTTTGGGGTTATGTAGTAGACTTCCGCATTACTTTGGGTTGTATATTCCAAGTGGCATTTATATACAGTCTTCCTTTTTGATTGTTCAGTTTTCTTTTACTTAATTATTTCCGCAAGTTATGTTGATATTCCGCATTGTTAGATTTACCTAGTTATAGGAACTAGGTGCCATCATGACATGTTCATGGAGGGCGAACTGGGGTCGTGAGAGATGGTAATAAACTACAAAAGACTGAATGACAATACTAGAACAGATGGATATACGTTACCACATAAAACATAATTAATAAATAGAATACAAGGAAAAAGGATCTTCAGTAAATTTGATTGTAAATCAGGATACTGGCAAGTGAAAATGCACGAAGAAAGTATAGAATGGATAGCATTTACTTGTCCATAAGGGCACTTCGAATGGCTGGTAATGTCGTTTGGATTAAAAACAGCACCGCCAATTTTTCAACGAAAAATGGATAGTATATTTGGAGAATATAAAAGATTTGTTCTAGTATATGTCGATGATATATTAGTAGTTAGTAAAGATATTAAAGAGCACTTAGGACATCTACAGACAATATTTAGATTATTTGTAGATAATGGAATAATAATTAGTAAAAAGAAGATGGAATTATGTAAAAACCATTTAAATTTTCTAGGAGTCGTTTTAGGAGATGGGAAAATTAAATTACAACCTCATATCGCTAAAAAGGCTTTAGAGATGCCAGATAAATTAGACAATATTAAAGAATTACAAAGGTTCTTAGGTATAGTAAATTATGCAAGAAATTTTATAAAGGTTCTAGGAAAAATAGCAGGACCTCTATATGCTAAGACATGTTCTACAGGACAAAGACATTTTAATACTGAAGATATAAAATTAGTATAAAAAATCAAAGAAAAAATAAAAAATATTCTTGACTTAAACATGCCATTAGAATCAGATTATTTAATTATAGAAACAGATGGAAGTTTTGAAGGAGGGGGAGCGGTCTTAAAAGCCAAACCCAATAAGTATAGTGATAAAAGCACAGAAAAAATATGTGCCTATCAAAGTGGTAAATATAAAGAAAAAGGAAATATGAGTAGTATAATTGCAGAAATTAGCTGTGATATATGGGCTAAATAGTTTCAGATTATATATATTAAACAAACAAGAAATATTAATAAGAACTGATTGCGAAGCCATAGTTAAGTTTCGCCAAAAAATAAATGAGAAAAATAGTAGTAGAAGAAGATGGTTAAATTTCATTGATGCTATATCAATTTATAACCTCATATTTGAAGATATCAAAGGAAAAGATAATAACTTCGCAGATCAGTTGAGTAGATTAAAAATTACGGTCAACTAATGAATATGTTATACCTTTACAGCATGAGACCAACAACTCTCAAGAATGAAGACAAGGGAAAGGGCGTTCATGCCTCACCCTCAGACAGATATTTTCAGACAATGTTAGGTAATCTTCAATTTAAACCACAATCTCTAGTAGAACAGAACAATATGGAAAGAATGAATTTTGGAAAACATAACTTAATATTTTTTCCTCCATCAAACTTGTCATTTACAGCTTTACCAGAATGCATCATAGATAAACCACAGAGGTGTTTGATCGATAATTTACGGATAGAACATAATAAAAAAGACACAAAATATTTTATAGCAGCCATAAACGCTCTATGCCAGTATTTTACAGACAAAAATCAAGAAAAAAGATTTAACTATTATGTAGTTATACATGGAAAGAAAAATGGTGTTTTTCAGACATGCTTAGAAGTATTAGATTCCATTAAAGATTTGGAAAAACTCCTTTTCAAAGGCTTAATGACTTTACCGAAGCATTAGACTATGCACGAGGTGTATTAGGACCAAATTATTATATTTCTCCAGCACTCAGAAAAAAATCCAGAAAAAACCCCACAATATAATATCCAAAAAGACACAGATAAAATAATTTTCTGTGATCACTGCTCCTCAATGACTGAAGCCTTCAAGAGACTGAATCAAAAGAATGAAATCTTGACACAAGAAAAAACAAGGCTAATGGAGCAAGTGAAGACATTAGAACACAAAATACAAGCGGGAAAATTCGAATTGCTACAATCCCAGACACAGGCCATTCCACAACAGGGCCAGGAAATGAGTTCTCCACCTCACGAAAAAATGGATAAGAAGGGTGTACATTTGTCACGCCCCGAAATCCCTCCATCGGGTCGTGATGGCGTCTAACGTTGAACCTGCTAGACAAGCCAACGTATATAAACAAACTAGCAATTTAACAGCAATTTAATAGCGGAATTTAAATACTATAAGCTAAGTAAGGATAACATAATACAACCACGTGTAAATTTCCCAAAACCTGGAGTCACAAACTCACGAACTGTCTAAGAGTGCTAAATACAAGTCTGAAAAGAAATACACGTCTGCCTCTGACACTAAAGGAAAAACAAGACATAATCGAAGGCAAAGGGATGGAAGAGACGCCAAGGCCCACGAATGCCGACGGGTATACCTTGAAGCCTCTGTGATAAGCTGGAAGACACTCCCACTAATAATGTCCTCGGGGTCCGGCTGCGTAATCTGCACAACATAAGAGAAGTAAAGTTGTAGCATCAGTACAACCGACCCCATGTACTGAGTAAGTTCCTGGCCTAACCTCGACGAAGTAGTGACGAGGCTAGACCCAGACTACCAAATAAACCTGTGCAGTTCAAATAAACAGATATACATTTATACAACAAATAAGAACATAGAGGGGAAACAATGAATCAAGGAAGCGGGACATGCTGTGGGGAGATAACAGTTTCATACAAGTAAATCCCAATAAGGAAAAGAAACAACAAACTTGCACGGCATCACCCTTCGTGCTTTTACTCTCGTCCTCACTATGAAATGTATAATGAAATCAATATGAATCATGGCACGACATCACCCTTCGTGCTTTTACTCTCGTCCTCACTATGAAATGTATAATGAAATCAATATGAATCATGGCACGACATCACCCTTCGTGCTTTTACTCTCTTCCTCACTGTATCGTATAACGATGAATATGGTACGGAATGGTACATCGTACGGCACGACATCACCCTTCGTGATTTACACTCTTTCCTCACAGTGCACGGCATCACCCTTCGTGCTTTATCACTCTTCCTTACCCAAACAGCAATCACAAACAAAGGGCAAGGGAGTAAACAGAACAGATATAGAAATTCCCGGCAAGGGGACAATAACAGAAATATCCACATCCCAGCAAGGGAGACAATATCAAACAATGTACAACATCACCCTTCTTGCTTTACTCTCATTCTCACCCAGACAAGTGCACGACATCACCCTTCGTGATTTACTCTCATACTCACCAAAACAAGGGCACGACATCACCCTTCGTGCTTTAACACTCTTCCTCACCCAAACAACAATCGCAAACAAAAGTAAGGAAGTAAACAGAACAGAAATAGGGATCCCGGCAAGGGAAAAATAATTCGACAATTAAATCCCGGCAAGGGAACAATAACAAAGCAACAATGACCCGGCAAAGGTATATTCTAATAATTCTTCCTCTTTCTTTCACTTTCATTTCCGTGATTTATTCTATCACAAATTGAGCCAATGCTCCAATGAATGTAATATCTCATATTTCCTCTCTATTCAATTTACAAATTGAGCCAATGCTCCAACAGAGTTCACCGAAGACAATTCCCTCCACATATTCTTCACAACACATAGAAATTATCAATTAAACATGGAAATTACCACAACACAAGAATATTCACAATATAAGACCCCACGGTCATGCTAGACACCAATGTATAGATACTCGTCACCATGCCTATGCATCGCACTCTACAATTAGCAAGTAGCAATCAAGACTCCACTCCTATTCCCTCAAGCTAAGGTTAGACCGAGCACTTACCTCGGGTTCGAAGTGTAGCAATCAACCCTCTAACACCGCTTTTCCTTTAGAATTTGACTCCGGAATGATATTATCTAGGCATAATCAACTCAAGTATATCAATAATTACATGGCCTAATTATCCATTTCCTAGCATACTTTCAAATTTATCAATTTTCGACCCCGGGCCCGCTCGCTCGAATTCTCAAAACTTTCGAAAGAAACACTCACCCAAGGCCTAAGGATAAAAAATACACGATTTTTACTTGATTTCATGGCCCACTCACTGAAAATTCTAAGGTGTTCACAGGTTCTAGGTTACTACCCCTTTCTTGAATTTTTGGCACTAATTTGTGAAATTAATTAGGCTAAGATACATGCATAAAACAAGCTTATGGGTGGGAACAACTTACCTTGCAAGACCTGGTCGAAAGCTCTCAACAATGGAGGAATTCGTCTAAGGAAAAATGAGAGAAATGGTTTAAAAACACGTATTTAATCCCACTGCCTGAGCAGTGATTGCACCTGCGATGGATTCGACCGCACCTGCGGTCTCGCACTTGCAAGGAGAATCTCGCACCTGCGGAACTGGGCGGGGGGTCTGGGATCGCACCTGCGAAAGGGGAGACCGCACCTGCGGTCTCGCACTTGCAAGGAGAATCTCGCACCTGCGGAACTGGGCGGGGGGTCTGGGATCGCACCTGCGAAAGGGGAGACCGCACCTGCGGTCACACCAGAGCAGGTGCACCAGCAGTTGAATTTGCTGGTTTCTAGGCCTGTTAGGTGCCCGGAAGGTACGTGGGCCCACCCGAGTCCTAATCCAAATATACCAACGAGTCCCAAATCATAATACGGACTCGCTCGAGCCCTCGGAACACTCAAAACAACGCTAAAACTCGAATTCATAACCCCAAACCTCAAGAACCAAACTTAGAATTTTTATTTTTTTTTAAGTTTTCTAACCTCGCTAACCACGTGCCGAATTAACCTACACATCTCGAAATGATACCAAATTTCACAGATTACTCACACAACCTCCTACGAACCTTCCCGTGTGATCAAATCGCCAAAACAATATCATACACATAGAATTAGGCCTCACAATCCATGAATTCTATCAAATTTCATAAGGCATCAATTTCATTCTGTTTTATGTCCGAAACACATCAAACGACGTCCGATTTCAACCAAACTTTACAGAAGGTGCTAAAAATATATATATAACCTGTACCGGGCGCCGAAACCAAAATACGGGCCCAATACCATTACTTTCCAATCAGATTTCACTTTCAATTTCCTTAAATAATTTCAGAAAACAACTTAACTCGAAAATTCATTTCTCGGGCTTGGGTCCTCAGAATTCGATTCCGGGCATACGCCCAAGTCCCATATTTTCCTACGGACCCTCCGGGGCTTTCAAATCACGGGTCCGGGTCCGTTTACCAAAATTGTTGACCAAAGTCAACTATAATCAATTAATCATTATGAAATAAATTTTTCATCAAGTTTTCACATCAAAGCTTCCCGGCTACACACTCGGGCTACACACGCATATCAAGGTGAGATTAACGGAAGCTTTCAGGGCCTCGAAACATAGTTCTCTGATAAATTACACAAGATGACCTTTCGGGTCATCACAATCTCCACCTTTAAAACAACCGTTCGTCCTAGAACGGACATAGAAAAGTACCTGAATCGGGAAAAAGATGGGGATAACGGCTCCGCATATTGGGCTCGGACTCCCAAGTAGCTGCCTCAACAGGCTGACCTCTCCACTGAACACGAACCGAAGGATAACTCTTCGATCTCAACTGACGAACCTACCGATCTAATATGGCTATCGGCTCCTCCTCATAAGACAGATCCCTATCCAACCGGACACCACTGAAGTCAAGTACATGAGATGGGTCTGCAACATACCTCCAGAGCATAGACACGTGAAATACTGGATGCACGGCTGACAAACTAGTTGGCAAGGCAAGTCTGTAGGCCACCTCCCCTACCTTGTCCAGAATCTCAAATGGACCAATATACCTAGGGCTCAACTTGCCCTTCTTTACGAATCTCATCACGCCCTTCATGGGCGACACCCGAAGAAATACCCGGTCGCCTATCATAAATGCCAAATCTTGAACCCTGCGATCCGCATAGCTCTTCTGCCTAGACTGAACTGTACGAAGTCTATCCTGAATGATCTTCACCTTGTCCAAGGCATCCTGGCCTAACTCAGAACCCAACAACCTAGCCTCTCCCGACTCAAACCATCCGACTAGAGACCGACACCATACAACGCCTCATATGGAGCCATCTGAATGCTCGACTGATAGCTATTGTTGTAGGCAAACTCTGCTAAAGGCAAAAACTGATCCCACGATCCACCAAAATCAATGACACAAGCTCGCAACATATCCTCCAAAATCTGAATAGTACGCTCGGACTGCCTGTTCGTCTGAGGATGAAATGCTGTGCTCAAATCGATTTGTGTGCCCAACTCTCGCTGAAATACTCTCCAGAAATGGGAGGTAAACTGAGTACCTCGGTCTGATATAATAGATATGGGCACACCATGCAGGCGAAAAATCTCTCTTATATAGATCTTTGCCAACTTCTCCGATGAGTACGAAACTGATACTAGAATGAAGTGCGCTGACTCGGTAAGCCTATCCACAACAACCCATACTGCATCAAACATCCTCTGAGTCCGTGGGAGTCCAACTACGAAGTCCATGGTGATACGCTCCCACTTCCACTCGGGAAGCTGAATTCGCTGCATCATACCACCGGGTCTCTGGTGCTCGTACTTAACCTGCTGACAGTTCAAGCACCGAGCTACATAAGCTACAATATTCTTCATCATCCTCCGCCACCAATTGTGCTGCCGCAAGTCCTGGTACATCTTTGCGGCGCCCGGATGAATAGAATACCGGGAACAATGGGCCTCCTGAAGAATAAACTCACGAATGCCATCGACATCGGGAACACAAATACGACTCTGCATCCTCAATACTCCCTCAGAATCGACCGCAACCTGCTTAGCATCTCCGTGCCTGACTCTATCTCTAAGAACACATAAGTGGCGATCATCATACTGCCTGGCCCGAATACGGTCATATAATGAAGAACGGGCCACGGTATGGGCCAAAACACTGCCAGTCTCAGAAACCTCCAATCTCACAAATCGATTGGCTAACGCCTGAACATCCAAAGCAAGAGGTCGCTCTCTGACTGATAAGTAAGCAAGACTACCCATGCTAGCTGACTTCCGTCTCAAGGCATCGGCCACCACGTTGGCCTTCCCCGGATGATAAAGAATGGTAATATCATAATCCTTCAGCAGCTCCAACCATGTTCTCTGCCTCAAATTCAACTCTTTTTTCTTGAATAAATACTGAAGACTCTTATGATCAGTGAACAACTCACACGCCACGCCATATAGATAGTGCCTCCAAATCTTCAGTGCGTGGACAATGGTTGCCAGCTCTAAGTCATGCACTGGATAGTTCTTCTCATGAATCTTCAACTGCCTCGAAGCATAAGCAATGACCTTGCCATCCTGCATCAATACTGCACCAAGCCCAATACGGGAAGCATCGCAGTAGACTGTATAAGGCCCTGAACCTGTGGGCAAAACCAATACCGGTGCTATAGTCAGAGCTGACTTGAGCCTCTGAAAGCTCGCCTCACACTCGTCTGACCATCTGAACTGGGCACCTTTCTGGTTCAACCTAGTCATCGGGGCTGCAATAGATGAGAACCCCTCCACAAACTGACGATAATAGCCTGCTAATCCCAAGAAACTCCGAATCTCTGTAGCTGATGCTGGTCTAGGACAGTTCTTGACTGCCTCAATCTTCTTCAAGTCAACCTGAATACCCTCTTCTGACACGACATGACCCAGGAATGCAACTGAGCTCAACCAGAACTCACATTTTGAAAATTTCGCATAAAGCTGACTATCCTTCAGAGTCTGAAGAACCACTCTGAGATGCTGCTCGTGCTCCTCCCGACTGCGGGAGTATATCATTATATCATCAATGAAGACTATCATGAACTAGTCCAAATAAGGCCTGAACACTCGGTTCATCAAGTCCATAAAAGCTGCTGGGGCATTTGTCAACCCAACGACATGACTAAAAACTCGTAATGCCCGTACCGAGTGCGAAAAGCTGTCTTAGGGACATTAGATGCCCTAATCCTCAACTGAAGGTAGCCAGATCTCAAGTCTATCTTTGAAAATACCCTGGCACCCTAAAGCTGATCGAACAAATCATCAATCCTCGGCAGTGGATACTTATTCTTGATTGTAACCTTGCTCAATTGCCGGTAATCAATGCACATCCTCATCGAACCATCTTTTTTCTTCACAAACAACACCGGAGCACCCCAGGGGAAACACTGGGTCTAATGAAACCCTTCCCAAGCAAATCCTGCAACTTCCTTCAACTCTTTCAACTCTAGCGGGGCCATGCGATATGGCAGAATAGAAATGGGCTGTTTAGGAAACTCATGAACCACGGGCACCGAATCAATAGAAGGAACCTCAACACTGGAATCGCGCACATAAGCCAAATAAGCCAAACACCCCTTCTCGACCATACGCTGAGCCTTTACGTACGAAATAACACTGTGGGTAGAAGGACCAGGAGTTCCTTTCCACTCCAAACGGGGAAAATCTGGCAACGCTAAGGTCACCGTCTTGGCATGACAATCCAAGATGGCATGATATGGGGACAACCAGTCCATCCCCAATATAACATCAAAGTCAACCATACCCAAAAACAACAAATCAACACGGGTCTCAAGACCCCCAATCACCACAATACAAGAACGATGGACACGATCGACCACAATGGAATCACCCACTGGTGTAGATACATAAACAGGAATACCAGTGGATCACTAGGCATGACCAGGTATGGTGCAAAATAAGAGGATACATACGAATACGTAGACCATGGGTCAAATAGCACTGAAGCATCTCTATCACAAAACCGAATAGTACCTGTAATAATTGTGAACAACTATTTTTTGACCACACCCAAATTCTATACTATTTTTTGCTATAAAT